>JAJOOS010082128.1:0-13665 GCA_029582725.1 Solanum chiquidenum
CGTGGCTAGTACTATTTTCTATCGAGGTTATTGGTGAGTCCTCCATTCCGGGGACGTTGCTTATGATCTCTTGCTATGTATAAGACTTTTCCCTTCTTCTTTTTTGTGTATTGACTATGAGGGTGAGCCCGGTAGTTTGTCTTGGCCCCCGCTAAGTACCCATGTTTAGAGGTGGTGTTGGACAAGTTGTGTATTATGCTTGAGCTTGACTCATCTATGGTATTTATGTGTCATTTCTTTTTTTTCTTGCTCCCTTAGTCCCGATTTCCCCCTTGATTATGCTTATCGCTTATGGTCATTTAATTGCTTCCGCAACCAAGGATGTGTAATGATACGCTATGAGGCTTGTTTGAGATTCCTTCGGGTTCCCCATTCGCCGGTCACGTCTAGGCCCTAGGCTTGGGTCGTGACATTAAGGTTCTTGCCTTGGCAAATGAGAACACTCTATGTTATAGCTCACATGGTCTCAATGTCGGTTAAGGCTAATTTCCCACAAACATGTATAATGATGAACTAAAGTTACTTAAAGAAGTATATCACAAGTGTTACGATATGAGCTTTACTTGCATTTGACCATGACTACTACGATGTTTTCTAACCTTCTCTTATGGTTTTAACTTGGTCTTTACATGAGCATGAAAAGGTCTTTTTTAGCATGATTTTTACTACTTTATGCATTGCCATCATACTTGGTCCATTTTTGTACTAATACATTGTAACACCCCGTATGAGTTTTGGGTCAACTTCAAACGACCATAACTCTCAGTACAGGATGAGTTAAGTGTGTCATAAGATATCAAATGAAAGGTCTTTGAATTATCTTTCCAACGCCACCAAGTTTGCTAATTTTAGAGCTTCTATGAGGGAGATATGAATGTTTGAAGTTGGGCTGTCAAGATAACGAAGGTTAACTGGATTTTAAAGGGGTATTTTGGTCTTTTTATTACCCAATTAAATTATTTTATTTTTAGTAAGTTATTTGGGGTCTAAACTGAGTTAGTTCAGTTTACGACTCAGTTCAGTTTACGCAATTAAGAATTATGCTAGGGTTTTGAGAGAAGAGAAAAAAGGAGAAAAAATGAAAAGTCAAGGCGTTCTTGGAGATTTCTTGCGGAATCGAAGTCGTTTTGCCAAGAGTTGATCCCTAAAGAGGTATGTGAGACTTTCACAGCGTTTGGTTCGTTCATCCATGCGTCAATCATGTTTAGTTAAACGAAATTCGTTCTAGAAAGTTGAAATTTTGATAATCTTGAATTGTGCTCTTGAAATTGGCTTTCGTTCTTGAGATTTGATGGGATTGTTGAGTTCTTGATGGAATCGTGTTGATTTTAGAGTTGTGTTTGATTAGATTCTGTGTACATACACTGGGTATATGAATCTAAAGAGAAATTGAGAAAATAATCAAATTTAGGCGAATTGGGGTTAAAAAACGAAGAAGGAAAAAGTGGCGAAACTGACAACCCAGTCCACGTTGCGAAACTACCTCCCCTATTTATAGAATTTTTCTCCGCATCGCGGAGAGGTCGCGGACCCCTCTGCCTCAAAATTTATTTCGCGACCAAATATTAAAATGTATCTCCGCGTCGCAGACTTGCTTTCAGAGAATGATTTCTTTATCATTTCTCATGTTTAACTATCTAAAAACACTCCTAAATATCACGAGATTTTTCCTATCACAAATCACTAACCTTAAATCCATAAATTTCAAATTCAAGGAAAGTTAAGAGCCAAGTCTAGAGAGTTCTTAGAGTCCTTTAAAAAGTCTTTTGTAAATGCTTTAAACTTGTTTTAAGACTTGAGTTTTGAGTTGAGTAAAGAGTAAATAGTGAAGTTCATTTCTTCAAAAGAGTATATGGGGACTATGTATTCCCAAAGAGTAAATATTTTCACATTTAATCAAGAAAGGAAACATCGATTTTCAAAAGAGCCTTTGAGCTAATTTTTAGTAAAGAGTAAATATTTTCACATTTAATCAAGAAAGGAAACACCGATTTCCAAAAGAGCCTTTAAGTTAGTTTTCAGTAAAGAGTAAATGTTTTCACATTTAATCAAGATAGGAAACACTGATTTCCAAGAGAGCCTTTGGGATAGTTTTTGAGCAATTATCTCTAATCACAGAAAGAGTTATGTTTTTAAACATATGAGCTAGTTACATTTTAGAGAGTAGTATTGAGCACCGATATGGGGGAGAGTTCAGACAACTCACAGCCCCCATAAACCATGTAGCCAATGTGGGTAGAAAAGGGTCATACTTTTTAGATGATTTCTTAATGCTTTTAGCATAGACTAGTGGATCCACTTAGTAGTTAGGTTTTATACCCCCGGCAAGGTATAGGACGACCCTGGCAGCGTGAGGCAAAATGTTGTATCATTACATAGCTCTTAAGTGATGGTTGTCGGTTAGAGAAACTCCCACAGTTATATTTTTTATTCTTATCTATATAGAGATTACTTGTATTTTCACATACAAACAGAGTTTATGTTGTATCTTTGCATACAAACTGAGTTATCATTGTATTCTTAAATACACAGAGTGGTTATCCATGTTTTAAAAGCTTTTCTTTATATTGCATTTATATTGAAATGAGTTGAGTTGAGACCAAGTATGTTCCTTCAGTTCCTTTGAAGCTTATGTCTTATTTTAGTATTCCCCTCGCATGCTCGTACATTCAATGTACTGATGCCAGTTGACATTTTTTTATGATGCAGATACAGGTAACCAAGATCAGCATCCAGTGCATCGTTGATCCAGTTGAGCTTCAGAGTTGTTGGTGAGTCTCCTTGCTTCCGGAGAATCCCTTTTTTATTGCTTTATCTGTTTAGTTCATTAGGGTGTCGTGGGTCTTGTCCCAACGTCCATCTCAGTTATTAGAGGCTTCATAAACAGTTAGTTGACGTTAGTTCTTGAGTCTTTTCCATTTCAATTATGTTGAGACTTGAGTTGCCATTTTGGCCATTTGAATGTTGATATTTAAAACATTCTAAGTTATTTGTTGAGGCGGTTTAGTTTGATTGTATTTCAATACTTTCTTTTATCATGAGTAAGTTTTCCGCTAAGAGTTAAGCCAGGTCAAGGGTTCACCTGGGGCCAGCAATGGTTCTCAAGTGCCAGTCTCTCCCAGGGTGTAGGCTCGGGGTGTGACACACATACTCTTGCCTACATTGTTTTCTCCAATATAGGGTCCGACGTTGCAGGTTCTCATTCCCGTGGCTAAGAGTCACCTTCAGCTTTTACTTGGTAATGGTGAGTTCTCATATTTCAAGGATCGAACATTTATTGCTTTCAGTTTTACTTTTCAGACATTGTATGTGACGCCAGGGTTACGTCATGGTCACTCTTGATGTAATAGATGGTTTTGAGACTTAGTAGACTTCCGTTTCATTTTATAAACTCTTTGATATGAAATATTATTTTTAAATCTCTTGATATTCTACAATTTATGTATATGTATGCTAAGTGGCTTGTGTAGGGCCTCTCGGGGTCCTATATGCCATGTTACTCCTAAGGTGTACCTTGGGTCATGATACCTATATTCTTCTATTGATTTGACAATATGAATAATAATTTCATTTAGATAGTTTGGAGATCATTTCAGTATTGTCCATCTAGATTGGTGATTCATTGCCTCACATTATTTCTTATTTTCTACAAGTGTCAGGTGGTTTATGATGTCTCATAAGGGAAGAAAGCATTGTCGAAGTTTAATGTCTGACATTTTTAATTAGCAATCTTCCCCATAATGTGATTGATGTCATTCTGATACATTTGCCTTGTAAAAGGTGTAAGAACAAGTATATTATCGAAGAAATACAGGTATCATTGGTGTAGACTTACAGAGTTGATGCTTGAAGATCTATTTGGGAAACAAAAAAGATTTTACTCCCCGTAAATTTTTGTTACCTGAAGAGATCTATCAAGTGACAAGTCTATAAATCTACTACAGTGATACATCCATATTTTTGATAAGACGTTTATCCCCACAACATCTTTAAAGGCAAATGCATTAAAATGACATCAATTATATCAGGAGGAAGGTTGCTAAGGATGTTAGGCGGTAAACTTTGACAATAATTTCTTCCAAAGAGGGCATCATAAGCCACCAAGCACATGTGGAAAATAAGAAATAATATAAAGGAAGGAATATTCAAACTATATGAAGAATACTAAAATAATCTCCAAATTATTTGGATGGAACTATTATTCACACTGTCAAATCAATTGAAGAATAGAAGAAATGGAATTCCTAAACTATCTTAATATGAAATATATAAAAGTACAATATACTGAAATCATCAACTATCTCATATTAATATTTATGTTACATGGATAATTAACTTTACTTGATATACTAAATATTACACAAAAGAGTTAGTAAGTGGTGTCGCTATTTAAAAAAAAAAAGTGAAACAAATCATTTTAACATTTCATATAAGAAAACACAATTCAAATCATACTCAAGAAACTATCGAGGATCAAAATAACTTAATTGACCACAAAAATTTGACAAACCCCAAATTGCTTCATAAAATAGTTTGTCTACATCACTCCTCTTAGAGTCCGGTCTTTTTTTGGACCCTGTGTTTTGTTTCAAATTTTCCTTTGTTTAATAGAGCTCAACCGACAAAGAAAAATAACGAATATTTTCATGTAGTTCCAATTTGCTACTACTAAAATCTATTCATTTTAAGTAATAAAATAATAAGCATAAGAAGTTGTTTTATTTGCTAGATTTAGAACGTCAAATCAATAGTTTTTCTAGTACTAAAATTTGAAGACCCTTAGGAACCTATGTAACTATAGCATAGCACTGACCGATAAGAAAAAGTAATGATATTATTTTTTTTAAAATGGTAAAGTAAATTTTAAGTACCTTTTATGAGTGTTTAAGTTATAGGACATTTTTTTTGGACTCTTCAAGTCTTCAGCCTTAATCTAGAATAAGCAATTTAGATTTTAAATCTTTAGAGGAATTGAGAAAATGATTTTATACTTTTATGAAAAGCAAACAGGTTCTATATAAGTGTATCATCAAGAATTTACAAAACAATCGTCTACGGTCACAAACTAGTCAGATCATTGTCTCTTAGGGTGTTCCTAAATGGACTGAAAAGGAACTTAAAATTGATGTTACGATTCACCAAAATAATTTACAGAAAAGCAATAGCATGCAAATCAGATTGGGAAGAATAAAAGGGGTAAACTTTTAAACTAAATTGAGTAAATGTTTTATATATTTATACAAGCAAACATTCAATGTCTCAATATATATACATATATATATATATATTGCCCTCATACCTCAAAATAATAATAAAAAAATATATCAATAGATTAGTTAAAGATTTACCTATAATCCGGAGGGAAATGGAGTGGAGTCCAGAAAAAGCGAATTGACAATATTAGGGCTTTTTTCTTGTACAAACAATATTGAAGCCTAGAAAATGAATTTTGAGGAAGAAGGGGGGAAATTTTGCTCCTTTTTTTTTTGAAGACTACTAGTGTGAGTCTCTAACTTCACACATAGTACCCTGTGTGTGTACATTCTACACTTCTATCTCTGATGGGATATATATAGTCTAACTTTGCGTACATTTTACGCTTCTTTCTTTGACTAGATATATATATACATTTACTCCTTCTTTGACTAGATAATAGATATGTTATTGTTGTAATATGATTAATGATTGCGTACATTTACACTCTTTTCGTTGACTGAATATATACATTTAACTCTTCTTTGACCTTTGACTAGATATGTTACTGTTATAATATAATTAATGGTCTTTTTAATATCAAAAAAAATAATATTTTGTTTTTACCTCTAATGATTTAATATTATGTATTTTTCATTCAGTATTCCTATATAGACAACACTTATTTTGTGATGATCAAAATAATAATAATTAATATTGAATTCATGAATATAACAAAATAATTTTGTGCTATTACTTTTATGATTTTATTGTTTGTCATCAATGCTATTGCAAGTGTTATATCTTTTCTCTTTTTCTTTCTTCAAATAATATCTTAAATATTGAAATTTAGAAAGAAAGTAAATGAAAAGAATAGGGCAAGTGCCAAAAAATAAAAAGATACTAGAAAATTGATCTCATCAAAGACTATACATTTATTTGATCTTTTTTTAAAATAATTTCATTTCTTTTTCTACTTATAGATATAAAATTATAAACAATTTACATCACTAAGTAACACTTACAATTCTATGATCTTCTAGAATTGATGATATGTGTAGTAATTGTTCAAGAATAAAAGCATGTGGACATGAATTGAATTAGAATAAGGTATATGTGATGGATCATGACTAGTAAGGCTTGAGATTGAACCTTTATGATGATATATGATTAGAATCACTTAAGAATGAAGCATGTGATTAGAATGCCTTGTGATCTAGGTGTGTATGGTGATTGTAAGAAGTAAGGCTTTGAGAGTAAAGATAAGGTGTTGAATTATGTATGTTAAGGCTTTAAGAGTGAAGCTTATATGATAATGGTAGACTATTAGATAGAGTTGTTGTGGAAGAACCTTACTCACCTAATCTACCTCATGAATGTTTGAATGTATGAAGTGATAAAATCACTTGAGTTATGATGATATCCATGTCTAATGTAGAATTCTAGATGTGATGATTAAAGGAAAGCTTAGACACCTCAAGGAGGTAAAGTATGAGATTCATGCATGTTTTATGAAATCTATGTACATGCTTAAGAATATTTTGAGAGTAAAGTGTCTATGATTATGATATGTTGTGTTGTGAAAGTATATTCTCATATACACACTTATGCATGAATATGATATGATATGAAAGGTTCTCTCACATAGAATGATTCTAGGTTGAAAGGTTTGCTCACCTAAAATGAATCTAAGTCCAAGGACTATGAAATGTGATGAGGCTTGTGGTGATTCCCCCACAGACCTTTATATGACAAGGATGTGAGGTGATTTCCCCTATTCCTAAGTTAGTATACATGAGGTGATTACCCATGTCTTATGATGAGGAGTGAGGTGACTACCCTTTTATGTATATGACTCATAAGGCAAGGCAAGAAATGATTACCCATTAGCCTTTATGTTGATCATGGAGGCGAATACATATGGTCTTTATTAAATGATGTGGAGGCGATTACCTATATCTTATTATGACGGACATGGAGGCGAATACCTATAATCCTTATAAAGTGATGTGGAGGCGAATACCTACATTACACCCTATTGTGAATATGGAGGTGAATACCTATAATTCCTTAAAATGATCATAGAGGTGAATACATATGCTTCCATAATATGTATTATGTCATGAACAATGAATTGTATGGATTGTAGCTTGATAGATCTTCCATGATATGTATGACTAGAGGTGGTTCCCCTTGTCCATGAATGTTGAGCTAAATATGAGATCAAAGAGATGATCAATATGTATGATGGCCTAAAGGAGTACTTAACATGGGTAAGATTATGGAGTCTTATTCATGTATTGCATAAGTATGACTTGAAGCTACTTATGAAGTGTTCTCTTATATGTTGTATGCTTAGCTTGGATTGTTGCTATAGTTGTCTTCCTTGATATGTTTGACTAAAGATGAGAGATTCCCTTGTCTATGAGGATTAAGCTAAGGATGAGATCCAAAAAGATGGTTAAGTATGACTATGATGACCTAAAGTGATACTTAGTGTGGGTGAGATTATGGGGTCCTATCCATGCATTACAGAAGTATGCTTTGAGGTTACTTGAGAAGTAAGTTCTCTTATGTTATGAAGATCTAAAGATTTACTATGCTTATGAACATGATGTATCTCTTATGCTTATGACTATGTTGTTATGCTAGCTATCATATTTAGTACATTTTGTACTAATGCATACTCTTGCCTACATTCTTATCAAATGTAGGGTTCGGCGATTTTGAGTTCCATCTCTGAGGATAAGTTCATAGTATAGCACGGATTGAAGACTTGGTGAGTCCTCATAGCATCGAGGATTTGATCATCTTTTTCTTTATGTCTTTCTTTTATGTTATTGTATGGGTTGTGTCCCAAGAGTTATTCGAAGTTGTTTTAGATGGTTTGAGACAATGTTAAAGACTTCCGCTTCGTTTTATGAGACTTTGATTGTATGGAAAAATATTTTAAATTTCCGCACTTTTCTATTATATTATGTTGTGATATGCTAAGTGGCTTACATGGAGTCATTCGGGGTTCTATGTGCCATGTTACATCTAGGGTATACCCATGTTATGATAAATTAACACTTAAGTTAGGTAGTACATATTTTTAAGGTAGTATAGATATAAATAGATAATAAGATAGATATAGAATTGTCTAGTTTTAATTTGATATCAAATTATAAAAATAAAAAAGACTTTTAATTTAAGGATATATAGAATATATAAGAATGTCTTTTAACTTTGTTGTCTTAAACATGCCTAGGGTATACCCATGTTATGATAAATTAACACTTAAGTTAGGTAGTTCATATTTTAAAAGTAGTATAGATATATATAAATAGATAATAAGATAGATATAGAATTGTCTAGTTTTAATTTGATATCAAATTTTAAAAATAAAAAAGATTTTTAATTTAAGGATATATAGAATATATAAGAATGTCTTTTAACTTTGTTGTCTTAAATATGCCTAGGGTATACCCATGTTATGATAAATTAACACTTAAGTTAGGTAGTTCATATTTTTAAGGTAGTATAAATATAAATAGATAATAAGATAGATATAGAATTGTCTAGTTTTAATTTGATATCAAATTTTAAAAATAAAAAAGACTTTTAATTTATGGATATATATAGAATATATAAGAATGTCTTTTAACTTTGTTGTCTTAAACATCCCCCCCCCCCCAAAAAAAAAGAACATTTTATATTAAACTGAATAAATATAAGAGTACAACAAATAAATTGGAAACAGAGGAGTACTTATTAAATCTAATTTGGACTCTTCAAACAAGTTTTCAATCAAATCATTTTTCTCCAATAGCTTGAGGTTTTTCACAACTTGAACACCAACTTGTAGTTTCTGCAAAATAAAATCATTGAACTTCTTGTCAAGTAGAAGTTGCTGCAAAATAAAATCATTGAACTTCTTGTCAATTATAATTTGCTGCAAAAGTATATTTATAGCAATGAAAATGAGTACATACTGATTATCTAGATAGTCTTCTCGTTTGAAGTTGAGTTATTCAATTCTTCTTGTTGCATTAACTTTTTTAATCTGTCTAATTTACCCACAAAAATAGTGTAATTGCATAATTGAACAATTCTCACAATCTACCTTGTTTTAAGAAGAAGAAGAAGAATATAAATCTTACAAAATTCATAAATTAAAAATGTGAGGAAACCCCTCTATTTATAGACAACAAATGATAGTATGAAAAAGTGTTTATCGTGCCTTAAGTCACAACCCTTCAAACAACAAACATTAGGAAATGTCATAACTCATCAACAAAGCGACAACTTTTTAAAAAAAAATCACTACCCTTTGAAGAAGTCACTATCCATCTATGTGAAAAGGTGTAAGCTTTACAATATAGAACAAATAAATAATTAAATATAATATAATATAATATAAAATATAGAGTATATACTAAATTGGTTCTTTTAAGTTTGGGGTATTATAGTAATGTAACATTCAAGTTAGGGAGTTCATGATTTTAAGGTTATATATATATAATCTTGCTTACATTTTACCATCTTATTTTTGATTGAATATATATACCCTTCTTTGACTAGATATATTATTGTTGTAATATGATTAATGGCGATTTTTCATTCAAAATCAAAGCTTTTTTTATTTTATTTATTTGTCTATAATGATTTAATATTTATATATTTTTCATTTAATATTCCTATACAGATAACACTTATTTTGGCACTGTCACGCCCCGATGCTACCCCCTTGACGTAAACACGGGACCTAGGATCACGAGTGACCCCAAGCAAATCCTAAACTGACATATCATAAGCACACAATCATTTACTGAAATAAAAGATATTGTGTGAAAGCTTAAAACATGAGATAAACTGAAATAGTGGGGAATACACAATACTAGTCTGAATATAAATACTGGATAAGAGTTAATAACACTGGACTATAACTCAAAATATTAAAGTTGAATCTGTTTATCTCTAAAATAAGCCTCTAACTAACTAGAGATGCTGGGACATGCTCCCAGCTAACTCTAGAAAAACTGAAACTAAAAATGAAAGACTTAATGTAAAAGAACATATTTATCTTCCTCGAAGAATGAGGACTCACCAATGATACTGTTGAATACTGATCGGGAACCAATCTACACGTGATTTGAATGCTGAGAACATGAACCTACATCACAAAAAGATGTAGCGCAGAGTATGCGTCAGTACTTGAAAGGTACTGAGCATTCAGAATAGGATAAAACTGAACAAAGCATATTGAGCAATGATATAATCTGAACATGATAAAGATACTGAGATATACTGAATATGAACTAAACTGAATGCAATGACCAAATACATAACATGATGAAGCTAAATACTGAAATATAACTGGAAACCTGGTCATTGCACTAGAATTTGACTGTGGGAGCTACTATTAACTGACATAAAATCACGTGAGCTAAACGTGGAATCTGATGTAAACACCTCATCGAGAGGATCCAATATGCCTTTCCAAGGGTATAGAGATATACTGGCATGATCACTAAAACTGATGCCTACATATGGGACTTACAAACCTATGAGGGCACGTAGTTCTGGGACTATGAGGGTGATTGGCCCTAGTCCAACTTGGTGCTAAGCCTACTCCCAATTGGCAATGTGTACAATACAACATAACTGAAATATACTGGATAGCTTAATATTCTGACATGCTAACTGAATATGCAACATTAAATACTGATAGTGAAACATTTGGAAACTGAGGCATGTATATCTGTTTATCTGTCCTAGCTAGTGTAATTCATGAACTAGACGAATCTACACAACTAGAATTCTGAATTTCATGCAAGGAACTAAGAAACAGTATTACGACAACAGGAAAATCTGATTAGGGATATTTTAGCAGCTAAATCACAACAATATTCTAAAGTTCAAGAAACCCTAGGTCTAAATAATATGAAGGGAATCAAGAATCTGACTGAATTCTAAGGACCTAGTAGATGAAAGGAACCCACAAGTGAAATCCCACATATCTGGTGATGAATTTCACGGCTTTCAATTTTGGGGCTGAAACTGAAGGGAACTTGTTGCGTTCTTGGAATGGTTTTGGTCGACTGTTTTCTTCTTCTTTTGCTTTGGTTTGATCAATTTTGGGAGAATGAATTGACTAGGGTAAGTTCTGATTTAGTTAGTAGGCTTAATTGACCAAAACAACATAGTCTAAGAGTTAAACGACGTAGTTTAGGTGCCCAATGCATAGGGAAAAAGACCAAACGACTCATGACTTAAAATTGTCGGGCCAACAACGGGCCTGACCGACGGACCGTGAATGGACCTACGGTCCGTCCTGGTCAGCCGTCGTTCGACTTCAGAGGATGGGTTCTGCGAGGTCTCGACCACGGACTGTGGTCCCACCTACAGTCCATAGGTCCTGGTGTGGTTCTAGACTTAGCTAAATTTTTCTAGGGTTCTGGGGAGGGAGTTTTAGGTGGCCTCCGTTGGTGGCACCTGCAACTTCTGAAAATCTGCATGTTGGTACTTCTAGCATACGGGGTGTTACATGCACGGTCAAAATAATAATAATTAGCATTGAATTCATGAAATATAACAAAATAATTGTGTACTATTACTTTTATGATTTTATTGTTTGTCATTAATGATATTGCAAGTTTTATATTCTCTCTTCTTTTTTCTTCAAATAATATCTTGAATATTGAAATACTGAAGTTGAATATAAATAGAAAATTGAATAATTATATACTATAGAAAATAAATGGAAAGAAAAAGACAAGTGCCAGAAAAATAAAAAGATACTAGGAAATTTGATCTCATCAATGACTATAAATTTATTTGATCTTTCCTTTGTTTTATTTCATTTTTTTCTACTTATATAAATAAAATTATAAACAACTTACATTAAGAAACAAGTAAATTTTAGAGGAAGGAAAAAAAACTTGCGACATCTTAAGTTCCATACTTATTATTTTATATATTACCAATATTTTCTCCTTTTCATATTTATCTTTTAAAATTTTAAGTCAAAGAAGTTTATCCATATTAGGCCGAAAAGTTTTTAATGGAAGTGAAAAATGTTTTTAACAAATTCTTTCTACTAAAGGATTTTATATAGAAATGTTAGAAGAATTGTGTAAAGATGATTAATTATTAAATTATAAATTAATAATGAATTTTAAAATTTATGACACTATTATTCGATAATATAAATTTATTATTTAAGATCGTGTGAAGCACGGACAATAATATTATTATTGAAATGAAAGAAAATTGATGTCATTTAATTTTCTTATAATTTGCTTTTCGTTTAGACGTGATTGATGGAACAAAAACAAATTATACTTTCATGTTCTGTTTTTTATGATTGTAAAGCTCTGATGTAGCTTGTGTACATTTCGATAAATTCACTAAATTTTATTATGTCTCAATAATATAAGTGTCAAATAACTTTATTTTTTTAATAAAAAATATAACATATGTATTTTTTAAAACTTAATTTACACATGGCAAAGTTTGTCTCCTCTATATCATGCTTCGCAACTATTCAATTATTTAAGCGTACATGCTTTGCTTTGATAATATTGGGTAAAAACTTATCCATATAGAGTTTACATCAAATTACAACTAAGGTGGTTGAACTCTTCAAGAAAATTTATTAATGAAAATAAAATGGAAAATGCATTTTGTCTTCAATAGTTACGCCTCTACTCGATCTCTTAATATTCAATCACGCTACCTTATAAATGAATGGGAAAATTACGCGTATAAGTAAACATATATTAGTTAATTAGAGAAAATGATCAAAATAGTCCTTGATGTATTGGGGTTGCTTTATTTTGGTCCTCAATATATTCTAGGTTATTGAAATAGTCCTTCATGTATGACAAAATGTGTTCAATTTAGTCTTTTACCCTAAACTTAACATTTTACCCTCAAAAACTGTTAAATATAACGGTGGTCATGTATGATAAAATGTGTTCAATTTAGTCTTTTACGCTAAACTTAACATTTTACCCCCAAAACTGTTAAATATAACGGTGAGCCCCACCGTTATATTTAACAATTTTGGGGATAAAATGTTATGTTTAGGGTAAAAGACTAAATTGAACATATTTTATCATACATGAAGGACTATTTCAATCACCTAGAATATATTGAGGACCAAAATAAAGCAACACCAATACATCAAGGGTCATTTTGATCATTTTCTCTAGTTAATTACTTAATATAGCTATAGTTTACCTTAATTATAATTTGCAGCTTATTTTAGCTATAATTACACAACTTAGCTTTTAATTTTGTATAATTCAGAATTTGTATAATATAATTTGTATAATTTTTGTATAATTCAGAATTTGTATAATATAATTTGTATAACTATTTGCACTTCTGATGTTTGTAATTGTATAAATTAGTTATTTCGAGTTTATACAAAAATAACTGAATTATACAAATGTACCCGCGAATTATACAAACCTGCGAATTATA
>JAJOOS010082131.1:0-11109 GCA_029582725.1 Solanum chiquidenum
ATATAGATTATAAATGATAAATATTATTAAATTAGATATTTTAATTAGGAATTAATCTAAGGAAGTGCAAAAGTAATTTTGTTTGTATATATGATGATATGATATGATGATTAAATTAAATATACATATAGATTATAAATGATAAATATTATTAAATTAGATATTTTAATGAGGAATTAATTTAAGGAAGTGCAAAAGTCATTAACATTTTAATTAAAATTATACTATTTAAAATTAAATAATTAAATGTTTTTATAACATTGTAATTTATAATAGGGATAAAATCATAATTCAACTTTTAACTTTTTTTTGCTCCCACTTATAGTAATATGGTGATGATGATGACTAGATCTGAGAACGTGCATTGCATGTTTATCCCAAAATACTTCATATAAATTTTGTATTGCAAAGTTCATCATTGTTTCGATAGGAACTACATATATCTTCCTAATTAAAAAAAAATAGTTTTAACTATAAAATTGACTAAAAGTGCATAAAGTGAAAATAACTAACTATTGCACAAATTCAAATTCAAATGAGGATACTAAAGTACCACATGATAGACTAATATATACAAAGCAACAAACCATGGTAAATTCTCAATAATTATAACAACGCAACAATAGAAAGTTGTACAATAACAACAAACAAGAAACATAAAGGTTAAACTAAACAAATAAAAAGAGACAAGAGAAGAGAGCATATATATTTTCTCATATTTTTTTTCATTTGATTTAAGTGGGAACATTATTGTGTCAAATGTCACTATTTATAGGATAGCATTGAGGAACACAAAGAGTTGTCATAAATATATTATTGATCCATTTGAGATTATCGATGAGAGATGAGAGTAAAAAACATAATGAATATAATTAGTGAGTGTTACATACATTTACATAATGATGAGTTAGTGGTAATTTATGTATATTAATATGATGATTTACTATTTAATTTATCAAATAATTTATAACATTTAAATGTAATGTAGAAATAAAATTGTAATCTAAGGATAAAATATGTAAACGAATTCAAATATATTAAATGTGTAATGGAAAATCATTATGACTAATTATTAAAAAATTCATAGTAACTATGATTATGAAAAATCATCACTATTACTACGTGAAAGATGTAAATATTACTGATTTTTTCTTGCTAATAATTACTTGCAATTTAATTATGTGTATTGAATTGTAAGTCTTGGAAATAGGAGTATTAATTACAATAATACGAACAGTCAAAATTCATTGAATTCCAAAATAAATATTAAATGAAAAATAATATTTTCAATAATTTCAAGAAAATAAATTAATACCTAAAGGATATTTTCGTAATTCAACTTTTGACTTAAATTCTTCCCGCTTTTATATAAATAATATAATTTATTTATTTCCAAAAATATCCTTCTCCTTTCATAAAAAGTTGTGACTTTTATGAAAAGTTGCGACTTTAATGAAGAGTTGCGACTTTTGTAAAAAGTTGCGACTTTTGTAAAAAGTTGTGACTTTCATGAAAAGTTGTGCCCTTTCTGAAGGGTTGCAACATTTCCAAATAATTGTAACATTTACGATAAGGCACAATAAACAGTTATTAACACAACTCTTTGTTGTCTATAAATAGAGGGATTTCCTCTCATTTTAAAATAACAAAAATTCTGAAACTCTTCTTCTTCTTCTTCACAATTATATATTTGTGTACTTTGCTCCTGTTGAGTGGCTCACTGACATCATTGCTTATGTTACAGATCTTGATATATTTTTACAGTCATTAATTTATACTTATGTAATTAAGGATAAATGATAAGATGTAATAATTTTCATTTCCCTTTACATTATTAATGTTTGTTACTACGTAATTTTGTATGTAAGAGAATATAGTGTTTTAGTTTTAATTACTAATAGCTTTAAGTATTATTTTATAAATTTTATGCTATTAAAGTAATTTTACTAGTTTCCATATAAAGTAAAATCAAACATTTTCTCATTCACACGTTGAGTTATAATATAAACATGTGGTTTACTGCTTTACTCATTTTTCATCATTCTTTCTGTGTTTTGAATAGCTGCAGCAATTTTCGTCTCTACGAAGGATAGATCTAAATGGCTCCAACAGCCTGAAGAGAACACCAGATTTCAAGGGGATGCGAAATTTGGAGTATTTGAATCTAGAGTGTTGTACGAGTCTTGTAGAAGTTCATCCTTCCCTCAAGGATTGCAAAAAACTCATTGTGTTAAATTTGTCTTCTTGTAGAAACCTTGAGAGGTTTCCATATGTTAATGTGGAATCTCTTAAATCTTTGGTTCTAAAATGCTGCTATAGTTTAGAGAAATTTCCAGAAATCCATGGAAGGATAAAGCAGGGAACTGCCATAAAGTTGAAGCTAATTGTGTGGGGGTGCTCAAAACTTGAAAGCTTGCCAGAAGAGATAGGTGATTTAGAAAACTTGGAGGAGCTTGATGGCGGCGATACTCTAATCTCACGACCTCCGTCTTCCATCATCCGATTGAACAAGCTTAAAAGATTGAATTTTGTAAAATATAGATCAGAAGATACAGTGAACTTCGTGTTCCCTCAGGTGAATGCAGGGTTACTCTCATTGGAATATCTGGATCTCAGTTACTGCAATATAATAGATGGAGGACTTCCAGAAGACATTGGATCCTTATCCTCTTTGAAACACTTGGATCTCAGTAGAAATAATTTTGAGCATTTGCCTCATAGCATATCCAAACTTGGTGCTCTTGAATACTTGGACTTATCAGATTGCAAGAGACTTACACAGCTGCCAGAAGACATTGGATCCTTATCCTCTTTGAAAAGTTTGAATCTCAGTGGAAATAATTTTGAGCATTTGCCTCAAAGCATATCCAAACTTGGTGCTCTTGAATGCTTGGACTTATCACATTGCGAGAGACTTACACAGCTGCCAGAATTTCCACGGCAATTATATAGAATAGATGCAGATTGGAGCAATGATTCATTTTGTAATTCGTTGTTTCAGAATATCTCATCATTGCAGCATGACATCTGTTCTTCAGATTTCGTGTCACTAAGAGTGCTTGGGAGTTGGGAGGGTATCCCAAGTTGGTTCAACTATCAGGAAACAAGTGTATCAGTCGATCTGCCTGAGAATTGGTATGAATCGGATAAGTTCTTGGGGCTTGCTCTATGTTATTATAGCGAATATTATATTGATTACATCACAGCCCATTTGATTCCCTTATCATGTGATGATGGGATGTCGTCGATGACCAAGGAATTTGCCTTATCCAACAATTCAGAATTAGACGATCCTGATGAACGTAGTATTAATTTTTTGTTGGTACCTCTTGATGGCTTATGGGATGCATCTAAGGCAAATGGAAAAACACCAAATGACTATGGGGGCATTGAGTTAGATTTTGGAGAAACAGATGATTATTTTGGAAAAAAGAAGACATTTGGAGTTCGTTTGTTGTATAAAGATGAAGCTGAGCTTCACAATGGGATAAGGAAGAGCAGAGATGAAGAAGAGGCCAGTTGCTCCTCTTCTAAGAAACAAAGGCAACGCTTTCCCAGAAGATTCGGGATTATAGATTAAATATACGTATATACCTCATGAATTTGTGTTCTCTGTTTATATATAAATTATTTCTTCTCATTCTTTCTTCTATTGGCAATAGGTGATGTACCTCAGAAGACGTTCCAACATTGTGTTCACATAGTCCATTGGCACAACTTCAATATCTGGTGTTATGTTATGCTTTGCCGCAAAATCCAACATTTCTTCAGTCTCTTTCCTCCCTCCTATGATTTGACCGTGTTTCCGTAAGTAGTGGAAACACGGGCAAATCCACCGTTTTCTTTGGTGCACCAACCATGACAAGATTTCAATAACATAAACAATGGAAGAATTACAATGTAGTCTCTATTGATGCACTACTGTCAAATTTACACAGTAGTAGTTTGTGAATAGGAATCACTGAAAATGGTTAATCTATTAGTGTGTGATCGATCGGGTGCTGAAGTATTCTATGACATCTTGCCACTTGCATCATATCTTGTAATTGCATCATATGAGAGTATTCATCATGCTTAACTCTAGCAATATACTTTTGCGGAGGCCATTTTCATATTTGTACCAAGATAACTATCTTAATTATTACATCGGTTAGGAAGTGTTACTCTCAATGTGAGACTTTAATTTCGATGCAATTAAGTCATGCCCCTATGCAGGTGAAGGATACCGAGTAGAATTAACTCACAATAATTTGATTCAACGGAGTTATTTTCCAAGGTATAGTCTTTCTTTGTAGCTTCATCCACTTATATTTTGAGCTGTCCATTGTGCTCATATTATTGTGGACTCCATACCAATAATTCAACTCAATTGGAGTAGACCCCATCTTCCACATTTTGCAAGTGTGGAGCTCAAATATTCTACTGATGAAGCATAATTTCCATTCATATTCATAATAGAAGCAACTTATGAATCGAAGTTAATCCAGAAAGCGGATTATTAAGTAATTCAGAGCATTGAGTTTAGAACAACGAAAAAAAAGACGTAGTAGTAATAGGAGTTTACGTATTGTTTGTTTCTTATTTTAGATATACGTTTCTTATTAACATATATTTGACTTGATATCTGAAGGAGTAAGTATGACATAATACACTGGCGTTAGGCTCGAAAACTAAGTGATCTTTGAAAAATGCAAACGCTACTTAACTGTTATTTGGAATAGGCTAATAGTAATTTTATAGTATATAGATATTTAATTACATGATGTTATAATCTCGATTTTCCAAAGTCTTTGTACGGTAAAGTTTTTTTATATCTTTTTTCTTTTCTTTTTCAAATTTTATGATAGTAATGTTATCATCTCGATTATTTTATTAATATTTCCACTTGAGTAAATCTTTTTAATCAAGATTTTTACAAAAAGAACTAAATCACCTAATGGTTATTGGTATTTGGACCTAAAACATCATACCGACTTTATTGATATCCATTAAAACTCACATTTGGAACAAAATATTATTTCTCAATCGAAATAGACTGAATTTATAACGATAATCTAAATAAAATGGTATAAAATGAAACTTTTACCTAACAAATTGTGGGCCTTGTTTATTTGAAATTGTAATGTAAGGTTATACCTTAGTAATTTTTTTGTGACCGATCGACAAAGTATGAAGACTAGACTTCAAAACTCCAATGTAATATGAAACTTTACCCAACAAATGTGGACCTTGTTTATTTGAAATTGTAAGATTATTTCCAAGCAATTTCTATGTGACCGACAAATTATGAAGAGTAGACTTTAAAAACTCTAGTGTAATATGCACACAATGGACCACTATACAAGTGGATAATGAAAGGTGCAAAGAAAAAAAGAAGGGTAATTTCTTTGTCACCGACAACACGACTTGACTTATTCCATTCATTGTGATGGAAGATACCAATCCATCAACGATAGTAAGAAAACTATTTATTTACACAAACATTTTACCATAAATACTAACAGATATATAGGGAGAGAGGTGAGCAAGAGAGTCAACATATATTTTTTGATACTATATATATATATATACACACACCAAATATATTTTAAAATACAGATACATAGAGAGAGGGCGAGAAAGAGAGTCAGTGTATCTTATATGGCGAAGTAAATATGATGAAAGTGATAACTTCTTGGGATTTGTTGTATCTTATTCTGGCATACACACACCAAATTGTTGTATCTTATTCTGGCATATGATGAAAGTGATTCCCTTATGTGATGATGGGATGTCGTTGATGACCCGGAAATTTGCCTTATCCAGCCATGATTTGATGGCTTATGGGATGCATCTAATGCAAATGGAAAAACACCAAATGACTATGGGTGCTTTAGGTTATATTCCCCTCTAGAAAGGAATGGTTGGGCAAAAATAAATGAATATGGAGTACGTTTGTTGTATAAAGATGAACATGAGCTTCAAATTGGGAGTACCTCGTGAATTTATATTCCCTTATGTGATGATGGGATGTCGTCGATGACCCAGGAATTTTCCTTATCCAACCATTCAGAATATACTATTCATTTTTTGTTGGAAAAACACCAAATGACTATATTCCCCTCAAGCAACAAATGAAGAAGAGGGCCAGTGGCTCCTCTTCTAAGAAACAAAGGTCACAAGTAGATTAAAAATATAGGTAATCAAATTGTGCTCTCCTTTTAACAAATTGCAGATGAATGGAAAGATATTTTTTATTTTAATTAGTAAGTGTCACACTCTTTTTCTATTTTAATAAGTGCAAGAAACACATTTCTGAAAATAATGTAATCTAAGCAAAGAAACACTGCTACATAATTGAACCCCCCCTAATTAATATTCTCAGTTCTTGTTCAGTGTATTACCAATGTCGAGCACGAAACGATATTTCACATCCGATTTCAGAAGACGTTTCAACGCTGTGTTCACATAGTCCATTGGCACAACTTCAATATCTGGTGTTATGTTATGCTTTGCCGCAAAATCCAACATTTCTTGAGTCTCTTTCATCCCTCCTATGCAACTTCCAGCCACTAGCTTCCTTCCTGTTTTCCACATTATTATATATACAAACTTTAGTAAAGATTGTCTAAACTTTCACTATGTGCGGGAAGGGCCACATTATATATACTTTAATCTAAACTTTATTATTGAAATTGTGCATAAGAAATTATTGTCCGATGCTTACCCATAAGTAGTGGAAACACGGGCAACTCCACCGGTTTTTCTGGTGCACCAACCATAACAAGCTTACCATGAGATTTCATCAACATAAGCAATCGAAGAATAGGGTGCACCGCCGAAACGGTGTCGATAATCCCATCCAATGTGTTCATTGCAGCCTGTTCGTATATTAATAATACAAATAAACAAAAGGTTAGCCCCCATTCTCAAGTTTAAATTGTTAAATTGGCAATAACAACTTAAGCTTTCAGATAAGATTGTCACACACTTCAACACGGAACCAGAGCAGGTGGAGGTCGTGAATTCAAAAACCTCAACACCACCATTGTCAAAAAAACAAATTTTAAAAATCACGTGCTTAACGAATTATTATATTCACCTTCATCTGCTCAGGATCGCGACTGATCAAGAAAGAGTCTGCGCCTAAACTCTCAATTGCTTCTTGCTTCTTATTAGCAGATGTACTAATGACAGTCACTTTGGTTCCAAATGCCTTAGCGAACTTAACAGCCATATGTCCGAGCCCTCCGAGACCAACCACACCAATGTGCATTCCAGGCTTATTGAGTCCAAAATATTTCAAAGGACTGTAAGTAGTAATTCCAGCACATAACAGGGGAGCAGCGTCCATCGACAAGTTTTCAGGCCAACGTACTACAAAATGCTCATCGGATACCATCATGTCAGAGTAACCTCCAAACGTGAGGGTTCCATCTAAGCTATAGCCGTTGTATGTCGGAATCTGACGAGGGCAGTAATTCTCGAGATCAACGCTACAATTCTCACATTTTCGACATGATCCTACCATACATCCAACACCTACTTTGTCTCCAACCTTAAATTTCTCCACCTTGCTTCCCACCTCAGTTACAACACCAACAACCTCATGCCAGCAATTATATTTACAATTAGTTACACTCACGAGTAGATCGAATCGACACAAATTCCTCTAGTTTTTACTGTATGTCGCAGTTTATATGACTTACTTTCCTTTTTAGTCCGTCTCAAATAAAATGACACATTTAACTTTAAAATGTCCATTTTATCCTTAATGAAACGATTTATAGTCACAGTAATTTCTATCATTCATTTTAGTCTTCAAGTTTTAAAAGTCTTCCTTTCTTTCTTAAACTCCGTGTCGAGTCAAACTAACTCTTATAAAATGGGACGGAGGGAGTACCATGTCCCATCAACTCAGGATTTACAGAGGTATCAAGAGCTCAAAATGGCCAATTATAGACTAAGAACCAAATCAGGATTGCTTTCAAATAAAAAATATACAGTAATGTGAAAAATTGAAAAGATACAGAGAACAGGAAAACTAGCTAGTAAATATTCTTCGCCGAAAAATTAGTTATGTGCATATATAGTGAATGTTGAATTCCATTAACTTTTTTGTGCCTTAATATTTTTGAATCTCGTTAATGAAAGTTCTGGTTAGTATTTTTGGATCTAACAATTTAAAAAAAAATTCTGAATTTTTTTAAACCAAAAATAAAAGAACAAATCAATTTACCCAGGCACCATGGGGTACTTGCTATTTCCCCATTCATTCTTGAGTTGATGAAGATCAGAATGACAAATTCCACAATACATAACTTTAAATTGCACATCTTTTTCACCTGTCACCCTGTAACCATTAACACAAAATGATCATCATCAAATTTACAATAAAACAACAATAACAAATTCAGTATAATCATACAGGTGGGGTCCGAGAAACTGAGTGTCATTAGAAAAAAAACGATTTTTCTTAGAGGCAGTTACAAGTGACAATTACATTTTAGTACTCTTTGTAATGTCGTCGGAGCCTATAACGACATTGGATCCAATAACAAATACTGGTAAAAATTTCAACACTCTTTGTTAATTGGCATATTTATTGCCACTAAAAACCATTTTTATTATAGCATATGTATGCAAATGTTACCCTACCTCAGCTTATAGAGAGTTTGTTTCCGATTGAAATGAAAAACACATCATCAAAATTAAAAATAATAATTTGTACCTTCTTGAAAAATTGAAAGGAGAAAGAACTCCAGAAGTGTCTCTAGTTGCCCATCCAAATGCCTTAATTGGATGTTCATTTTCAAATGATTTTGCCATTTTTTCGTTTGAAAAATAAAAATATTTATGTAGTGTATATATAGTATAAATTATAATAGAGAAGAATGTAGGAAAAGATGGATGATACAAAATTGATTATGTTATGATCCATATTTATAGGATTTTGAGTGAAAAATATGTGACGTTATCGATGAGGTGTAACAACTAATGACTTACTTAAACAAATTGGATTTTGACTTCTTTTTTGTGGTCGATAGGTGTAGAGTCCTACTTTGCAGGACTTTTAAAAAAAGGTTTCACACTTTTTTTTTATTCCGAATCTATCTAGAATTTGAAGTTTATGAGTTTTAAAAATATTTTTCTTTTTAATATTATAATGTATTTAGTGAAATCTTATAATGAGGTCCACGAAAGTCAAAAAATGGAGTGTATGCAAATCAACTTAATCTTAATTTCCATGTAGAGGTAGAGAGATTGTTTTTGAAGGATCATTGGCTCAAAAGCTATATATCAGTAGGTATGAAAAAAGTAAAACGACAATTCTTCCGTTAAGGTGAGAGCTCTCTTCCCATGACAAGCACAACCTCGCCCCTTGCTTTGCAACCGTCGTCTTTTATCTGAATGTCAAGAATAAACGTGTGTACGATACATGGAAAAAGTTGTCAAGCATTGAATAAAGGGAGTTGGGAGGGTCGGGAAAGGTTGTGTAAACAAAGCAACTGATATGAAAACAATGACAATTACAAAATTGTGTGATAACTTAAACACAATATGCAAGTTAATTATTTTTTCCCCTTAAATTGCCCCAAAAAAAAGGTTCTTGAAAAGCTTTCCAAACGTGAAAAACTTAAAGTTAATATTAGTGGCTAAAGAATATCCACGTAGATAATGTGAAAGTATAATTAAAAGAAAATTAAAACATCAAAGTGTGAAATTTGGACCAATTAATAATTGCAATTTCCGACTTATTCCCACTACATTTTTATCGAGTTATTTTCCCCCTTTTTCCCACTATTTTTTGTTTTCTTTTTTCGTCCTTTTATTTGGACGGTATAATTTTAAATATTAGATACAAATAAGTTTTTATTGTTGGGGCACTACCACTCTCATGTTTGGTATTTAAAATGTACATTATTTACGCAAATTTCTTTTTTTTGTTATAAGAAAATCTTTGTCTGCATTATTATTTACATCAAATCAAATTAATTAACTTTAGCAATTAAAAATTGAAGTAAGAACATATATTACGTAATCATGATTAAAGATTAATTTGGTATATAATAAACGCTTAACTTTTACTCATTGATTTGTCAGGCACTACACAAATTTACCACATAATTATCTAAGTAATATGTATTTTTATCTTTTTTTTTAATAAATTAAAGTTAAAATAATTTATTGATTTGCTATAAAAACACAGTGCGGCTAAGTATTTACCATAATTTAGCCAAACTTAACAATTTGATATTTCTTATTCCTATTAAAAAAAATCCATTGGCATTATAGATATTGTTTATTGCATTTTGCTCTGCTCACTAAAGGATAGTTATACGCATACATTAAGAAAGTCGATATGTGCTACGACTAAACTATACTTGTTAATTTAGAGGCAAAAATTTAATTGTACTCGTGCTATGACTTAACCATGAAATCAGTATAGTTTGATGTAAAAGCCATATGCAAATAAGTATACTAGAAAACACAATATAATATTTATTCTCTTAACTCCTCATTCCTTTTGATACACAAAACATAAGAAATTTAAACATCAAAATTACAAGCTTAATACAAAATCATAACCCTATAACACATTCATTTTCTTGACCAAGATGTCCCCCTCATCTCAATTCTTGTTCAATGTGTTGCCAATGTCAAGCACAAAACGATACTTCACGTCCGATTTCAAAAGGCGTTCCAACGCTGTATTCACGTAGTCCATTGGCACAACTTCAACATCTGGTGTTATGTTATGCTTTGCCGCGAAATCTACCATCTCTTGTGTCTCCTTCATCCCTCCTGTCGCGCTCCCCGCCACTAGCTTCCTTCCTATTACACACATTATATTAAACATACGAATCAATATAAAAAAAATGTATATACAAAATCGTCGATTTATAACCAAACGTACCTAAAAGCAGGGGAAATGCAGGCAACTCTAGTGGTTTTTCAGGGGCACCAACCATCACTAGCTTCCCATGAGTTTTCAACAAATTAATCAATGGAAGAAGAGGGTGAATCACGCATACAGTATCGATGATGCCATCTAGTGACCCCGCTGCACCCTGCTCGTATTTAACATACAAACAAAAATTAGTATTATTCGTAAGTCACACCTATGTT
>JAJOOS010082138.1:0-30281 GCA_029582725.1 Solanum chiquidenum
TAAACAAATTTCCGGTAACTTCCGAAGCACACATTTTTAAGAACTTTTTGGGTCATTTCAAATATAATCATTTCATTAAGTTCTCGACTCCAAACTCACATATGAGGCTCTAGTTTCACTCTATCATTTTCCGAGTCATTACAGTAGGTTTATATGTCCCCTCTGTGGGTATCATGTTTAATGATCACACCAATCATGCCTCTATACCCTTGGCAAGGTATATTGGGTCCTCTCGATAGAGCGTATACATCGGACCCCACATTTAGCTCACGTGGTTTTATATCGGTTATTAGTAGATTCCACAGTTAGACTTTAGTAAATTTGATCAGGTTTTCAGTTGTACTTCAGTTTTTAGTTTTAGAATGTTATGTACTTTGTCATTGCATTCAGTTCAGTTCATTTCAGTATGTTTTCAGTAATTTCCAACCTGTTCAGATTATATTATTGCTTAGTATGTTTTGTTGAGTTTTTATCCTATCATGCATGCTAAGTACATTCCAAGTACAGACGCATACTCTGCGCTACATCCTTTCATGATGTAGGTTCAGGTACTCAGCATACAAATCACGCGTAGATCGACTCCTGATCTCCATTTCAGCAGCTTCAATGGTGAGTCCTCATATTTTGAAGAAAATAGACATGTTTCTATATTTAGTCTTTTTCACTTTAGTTTTCAGTATTTGCTAGAGTTAGCTGGGGGCATGTCCCAGCATCTTTAGTCAGTAGAGGCTTCTTTTCAGACATAGTTTAGCTTCAGCTTTAGAATTGAGTCTAATCTTTCATTTGTTATTAAACTCATAAGTATTTTATATATTCAAATCAACTTTGGGTGTCTCCCTCTATTAGTTATATCATGATTTAACTTTCGCATCAGTTTAACTTTTTATAGATATATTAAGTTTTGCTCATGATATGCCAGCTCAGGGTTAGCTTGGGGTCATTCGTGATCCTAGGTCCCGTGTTTACGTCCAGAGGTAGACTCGGGGATGACATTGTCTGTCTTATTATTTCATACTATTAGTGGTAGTATTTCCCCTATAGTTTCTTGTGCATCAATATCTGTTACTATGTATTGTTCCTTGTACTTCGATTGTCACATATTTTTGGTATATATATTGTTATTTTTTTGTTTTCTCAAGCTTTTTATAGTATTTTGTGATGTTCCATTTAGTTCAGATATTTTATATTTTTTCTGGTTTGATATGTGTTTCCTTGAGCTGAGTGTCTATCGAAAACAACCACTCTACCTGTTAAGGTAGAAGGGGTAAAGTCTGCGTACACTCTACCCTCCCCAAAATCCACTTATGAGATTACTTTGTATTAGCCTTTCTCTTGTAACTTTATGCCTTGTTTGTTTGGATGCCATTCTCCTGTCCAAATAACTTTCATATTGTGAAGTCTAGGTGACCCATTTAAGTCCATTAATTTACTCTATAGATATTTTCTAAGCTAGATATTTGCTATAATTTTTTTGAAATTTTGAGTATACTAAGGCATTCAGAAAATTACCAGTAGTCAATTCCAACAACATTTCTTCATGTTTCTCACCATTAAAGTAAACATTTCACAACAACTATGAAGATAACTTGTGCATATGTGTAACGAACATATAACTTTTCTTCTTGGATGTTACTGTAACATTTAATTGATATTGTTTTTTGAAAAGTATGATGTTCATATATTCTTCCTAGCTAGATTGATTGTTTTAAACAGGTTGAAAATTTTCTATAGTCCTATTTATAGTGGAGACTTTTCTATTTTAAGAAAATCTAATTGAAGAGTTAGTAAAATTTTGAGTTTAACAAATTTATTATTATATTAGATGAAGATTTATAATATTTCTTTTTAACATAAACTCTTTCATTTTCTCCTCTTGTTGGTGACTGGCCTCTTCTTTTCCATTTATAAAGAGAAATATAACTAGGCTATCTTTTGACATTCACTTATTTTATTATTTGAGGTGATACAATATGATATTCAAATAGCATATGAAAGATTTCAATACGATGAAGAGTTGCTGAAATTGTTTGATGGTTATGCATTTAGAAATTTGTTATTGCGGGTATTTGATGGAAATAATGACAATGTCATTAACTATTTAGTTTAAACATGTATTATTATACATTAGTTGGCTGATACATTAGAATTACAAATTAGTACTACTTTTTTTTAATTTAGATTTAATAAACGGTATTGTTATAAAGTATTATAGTGTGGATGTCGACTACACCAAGAAGTTACTCTCACTCATTATCTCCATTACTTTCCTCCATTATGAAGATAACCTCCACCTTTATGAACATTATCTTTGTAACCTTAAACCTCCATAGCCTCCTCCATTATATTCATGATTAATGTCATGTTTATGACTAACCTTTTATATACCTATATGTTACACTGTAAATAGAGACATAATGATTCATATTGTAGACACTTGAAGATTTGGTGACCACATGAAAGAAAGAAAGCTATCTTATATTGTTCTTCTTGTCTTATATTGTTCTTGTCTTTATCTTTATATTTTTTCTTAAGTTTTACAACACCTTATCAGCATGAATGTTCTACCATTGCAGGATTAGAGCAAAGTAAATAAAAGAAGGTAAAATAATTGTGTTTATTTTTGTCTCGGGAACAAAGTAAGCAATTGTGGAATCTATTTTATATTTTACTTGTGAACAAGGTGAATGATTAATATTATTGTTACTGTGCATTTTTTTTCACCATGCTCACTGTTTTGGTTATTACATAAGCTTTTAATTTATTTTGTTTTGTGTGTGAAATATTTAGGGTTCACATGGAAATTGAAAAAGGGGTGGTGGTAGTGAGCAATTTTATTTTAGTTTAATTGAAATTATTATTTTCTTGATGTGCAATTAATTCTTTGATTTATAATGGGAATTCATTAGCTTAATTATTGTGCACCAAATATAATATACTATAATAATATATGTAACTCCCTGTTTTGATAATATAAGATATTAGTACATACTTTGTTGATAATATTGTTATTGTGTTTCTTTTGTTCTATATTTATTTGTGCATGTTAATCTCAAAGTGACAATATTTTTTTAAGGCTCAATAAAGTTTCCCTATTATATTTGGTTATTATGTCATTGACTGAGGGTAAGACGAAGTATTCAAGTCCTATCACACCAAGAGGGTAATACATCGAGTGAGAATCCTGGTGCATCATGATAATAAAATGTTGAGTTGGGTCCCAGTTAATAATATCCTAAAATGCATTCTTATGGGTAAGCCACTGGGTTCAAAAACATTCTTGTTCCTCTTCTTCAAGATAGCATGAATGAATTTTGAGTATATTTAATACTTCTCAGCTTGTTCAAATTTGTCTTCATTATTATGTTAAAAAATATTATTAAGATTTTGTGTAGGACATGGATTAGGGTAGATGTTTAGTAGGTAGTAAAATGTTGTATGTCTAATTCTTTCATACTAGTAGTGATAGTATTTCTCCTGTAGTTTCTTGTGCATCAATATCTGTTACTATGTATTGTTGCTTGTACTTTGATTATCACATATTTTTGGTATAATTATTGTTTTTGTTGTTTTCTCAAGCTTATGATTGTATTTTGTCATGTTCCAGTCACTTCATATATTTTATTTTTTGTTCTAGTTTGATATGTGTTTTCTTGAGTTGAGTGTCTATCGAAAACAACCTCTCTACCTCTTAAGGTAGAAGGGGTAAGGTCTGCGTACACACTTCCCTCTCCAAAATTCACTTATGAAATTACTTTTTATTACCTTTTCTCTGGTAACTTTATGACTTGTTTGATTGGATGTCATTCTTTTGTCAAAATAACTTTCGTATTGTGAAGTCTAGATGACCCACTTAAGTTCATTAATTTACTCTATAGATATTTTCTAAGCTAGATATTTGCTATAAAAAATTTGAAATTTTGATTATAGTAAGGTATTCAGAAACTTACCAGTAGTCAATTCCAACAACATTTCTTCATGTTTTCACCCTTAAAATAAACATTTCACAACATTTATGAAGATAACTTGTGCATGTGTAACAAACAAATAACTTTTTTTCTTGGATGTTACTGTAACATTTAATTAATATTTTTTTTGGAAACATATGATGTTCATATATTCTTCCTAGCTAGATTGGTTGTTTTAAACAGGTTTAAAATTTGGTATAGTCCTCTTTATAGCGGAGACTTTTCTATTTTAAAAACGGAGAAGGGCCTAAAATCCCCTCTTTCCATTTTTGAGCTAAAAAATATCCTTCCATCCACCTATATGGACCTACATTACCCTTCCACTTAATAAATTATTTTGAGTAATAATTAATCCTTTAATTAATGACGTGGAAAACTTTAATTTCTGAATTTTAAATTAACAAATAATAGTTTATCCTAAGTGCCGAACTTGGACAGAAGGCTCTGAGTTGATAAATGGTGTTCCTGTGTGCAGAGCAGGCCTAACCCAGAGCAAGTCCAAAGTGTTAATACATTAGAAATTCTCCTTACTGGAATAGTTTGAGCCGAATTAGGTTCAGAATGTGATTTCCCTCTAACTCCATTTCCAACATGAGTTTTGAGGGTGTCATATTTTCGATGGGATGCTCTAAAACTTTCAGATTGGAGGTCTTGAGAAGGATCGAGAATGGAATTTAGAGCTGTACGAGGAGGAGGAAAAGGAAACTAGGTGAAGAGGTTCTGGAAGTCATTCTCATTGGACTCGGTTGGTTTGAGATTGGTTCGAGAAATGGATCTAAGAGATGAAGAAGAAGAATCTTTCGACATTTTCTGCAAAATTGAAAAAACTTCACTTGTGATTTTTTAAGATACGGGTTTGTAGAATTTTAAGTGGGTTGGTAGAATTTAGTTGGATTGAGTTTGATTAGGAGAAATTATTATTTTTTGGTTAATTTAAACTTAACCAATTAAATATTGCCACATCATCAATAAAGAAGTAATTATTACTCTTAAATAATCTATTAAGTGAAAGGGTAATATAGAGTCCAAAGGTGGAAGGATGGTATTTTTGTTCAATTCCCTATACTTGAAGGATATTTTTGGCCCTTCGCCGTTTTAAAAAATATAATTGAAGAGTTAGTAAAATTTGGAGTTTGACAAATTTAATATTATATTAGATGAAGATTTATGATATATATATGTTTTTTTACATAGACTCTTTCATATTCTGCTCTTGTTGGTAATTGGTCTCTTCCTTCTATTTATAAAGTGAAACATAACTAGGTTATCATTTGACATTCACTTTTTTTTTATTTCAGGTCATACAATATGATATTCAAACAACATATGAAAGAATTCAATACTATGAAGAGTTGCTGAAATTGTTTACGCATTATGCATTTAGAATTTTCTTATTGCGGGTATTTGATGGAAATAATTATAATGCCATTAACTATTTAGTTTAAACATGTAATATTATAAATTAGTTGACTGATACATTAGAATTACAAATTAGTACTACTTGTTTTTGTTTATTTAGATTTAATAAAATAGTATTGTTATAAAATATTATAGTGTGGATGTCCACTACACCAAGAAGTTACTCTCACTCATTATATCCATTACTTTCCTTCATTATGAAGATAGCCTCCACCTTTATGACCATTATCTTTGTAATCTTACACCTCAATAACCTCATTCATTATATTAATGGTTAATGTCATGTTTATGACTAACCTTTTGTATGCCTCTATGTTACACTATAAGTAGAGGCATAAGGGTTCATATTGTAGACACTTGAAGATTTGGTAAACACTTGAAAGAAAGAAAGTTATCTAATATTGTTCTTCCTGTCTTATATTCTTTTTGTCTTCATCTTTATATTGTTCTTTTGTTCTTATGTTTTACAACACGTTATCAGTACGAATATTCTACCATTGCTGGATTGAAGTAATGTAAATAAAAGAAGGTAAAATAATTGTGTTTATTTTTCTCTCAAAAACAAGGTAAATTATTGTGGAATCTATTTTATATTTTATTTTGAACAAGGTGAATGATTAATATTATTACTACTGTGCATTTTTTTCACCTATGACTATATATACTTTTGTTTATGTGCAACTTATTTTATATTTTATTTATGATTATGCTCACTGTTTTGGTTATTACATAAGCTTTTAATTATTAATTTTTGTGTGTGAAATATTTAGGGTTCACATGGAAATTGAAAAAGCAGTGGCTGTAGTGAGAAATTTTATTTTAGTGTAATTGAAATTATTTTCTTAGTGTGTAATTAATTCTTTGATTTATAACAATAAATTACTAGCTTAATTATTGTGCACAAAACATAATATAATATAGTAATATATCTAACTCTTTGTTTTGAGAAGTTTAAGATATTAGTACATACTTTGTTGAGAACATTTTTATTGTGTTTCTTTTGTTCTATATTTATTTGTGCATGTTAATAACAAAGTGAAAATATTTTTTTAAGGCTCAATGGTGAGTCCTATAATATTTGGTTATTAGGTCATTGACTGAGGGTAAGACGAAGGATTCAAGTCCCATCACAACAACATGGTAATACATCGGGTGAGAGTCCTGGTGCATCGTGATAATAAAATAATGTGTTGGGTCCCAACAAATAATGGCCTAAAATGACTTCTTATGGGTAAGATGTTGGGTTCAAGTCCCAACATAATATAATGACAATGTAATGATGACTAAGCAAAATGATATGCTCTTCATAAAAGTCATGAAATTTGTCCAATTGATTTTCTCCATTCTCTTATGTGAATGTGGTAGCAGGACATAATGTGTCTGAAAATGAAAAGTGGTTAAATGTATGAATATGAGTGTGGCAAAATGTTAATGGTCAATTGTGGTAAATTAAAGGAAGAACATTATGGGTTCTTAAGATGGTCCTTCAAATGTGAAGGTAATTTTGGCCATCAAAGTGGTATGAAAGGTTGTTGGGCACATTGGGTTGGTGCAACCCAATTTCAAAGTTTAGAAAATTCTCCATCAAAATAATTAAATACAAAGTGGTATTACATTTAGTATTTTTAAAGTGATGTTGAGTTGAGTCAAATAAATTTTATAATGTCAAAGTATGACTAATAATAACCTATGGATGTACAAAGGATTATGATCTATTTATTGAAGAAAAAATGACTTGTGTTCGTATGAATAAGGACATGTTCATATATGGGTGGATAAATTTGACATCTCACCTCAGTGGGAGGTTTGAGAGAAAGAAAAGAAATGTTTGGACATAAATGGTCATTTAGTCATAGACGTTGAGTACTACACAAATATTGTGGTATGTTAAATTATGAACTACTGAAGGACAAAACAAAGAAATAATTCTTTCCTATAAAGGTTGTGGCCATGACCAAAATTTGTCAATGATTTTCAAGAAATAAGTCTTGCATGTAATAATTTTAACCATAAGAATGGTGTTGTAACATATGTGGTGGTACACAAAATTAATTGAGAGTTCTGAAAGGGCTAATTTGTTACTATCCGGAGGAATGAAATTGTTCATAATGTTGGAGTTGTAGTAAGTCTCAAAAGAAACTTTTCAAGTTTCAGAGGAATTGAATAGAAAAAAATTACTATAATGAGACTATAAATTATAGAAAGATTTAATGTCTTCAAATTACTACAAATGAAGTGGGTTATAAATATTTACGTATAATATTACCTATTTTCTCCCTTGTTTGTTGTATACAAATATGGGCATGATGACGAAATCACGTGCAAAAGTAAACTAGAAGTTTACTACAATAAATATCAGTTGGCATAATCGGTTGGTCATTTCGGTTCAAATGTGATGCAAAAGAATTGAATTCACGTGACTATATGTTGAAGAAATAAAATAAAAAATTCAAGAATTCTCTTATGTTGCTTGTTCTCATGATAAATAATCATTGTACCAGCTAAGGTTGGGATGATATCCCCTAAAATTATTTAGAACATATAAAAAAGGTGAATATGGGCCCGTTCACCTGCCATGTGGACTGCTTACTATTATGATTTCATAGACCCACTTATGGTATGGTCACATGTGCATTTGTACCAAGTTACAAACTGGTTTTTGTAAGGTTGTTTGCTTGAATTTTAAAATTAAGAGTACAATTCCAATCTAAAAAATTATGCTGATAATGTTGGTTGGTTTTGAAGAAATTGTATGCCTGCAGTTATAGCTAGACTATTGATAATGAGAATAAATCTCCATAATAAAATTTGGTATGAGATGAGTTTATTTATCAGGTACGCATCAAGCCTACAAGGTTCTCCCATCACAATTGGTTCAAGGTCAGGAACCAAATAATTTTCATCTCAAAATTTAATGTGTGCACATATAATTTTATTGTTCCACCATGCATAAAGATGGATCCCCAACTAAGGTTGGAGGTAAATGTTAGATTTTCTAACATTACGGGGAGATAAAAATAACAACTGAAAATTATGTGTGGGTGAATTATCTAGGTCCTCATTAAAAAATAAATATGAACTTGAATTCGAGAGATAGTTCATTTGAAAATGTTGAAAATAATTCGCAGATGTATTTGTTGACCCAATATTTTAATAAAGCTGCAAATGCTCTAATAAAAGGTCCTTAAAGGACAAAGTCTATGGTACGTTATAAACGTTATAGACCAATCGATTCCAAATGTAAAACTTCTTGAGGAAAGAGATGAGTAAATTATCAAAATGATCATGAGAATGAGGCAAGTGCTTTAAAAGAGCACCATGACATAATATTTTAAAAAACCTTGGCAAACGTTCAGGTCCCTGAAAATGATAAAAAATGAAGAGATCTCGATAAGTTATGTCGTATTGGAATCAATATATAAATAACCGTCGATGGTATCTTTGATATGAAGTACCACTCAATGTTATAAATGGTTATGAGGATCTTGAATTCAAACCTGTCATAATGTGTGGACAGATAAATAATTGGCCAAATAAAATGCACTATACAAGTAAATTTTGTTTCACTTAGAAAAAATATGTTTTTGAACTTATAGTTCATAGATCAAGATATAATGCCAATGTGGTAAAAATAAAACATTGTGCAAAAGTATACCCGTAAGATATAAAGTGTGGTATTTGCCTCGCGGCATAAAGGGTTTTTACAAAAATCTTGACATTATTAAATGGACATATATTCTCCAGTGGTGGATGCAATGAAACTAGTTTCAGTCTGACAATAGATGAAATCCTTGAATATGCATAATGAATGATTATCTGGTCTAACTAGACTATGGTTATATGAAAATTCTTGAAGGATTTAAATGTAACAACCGGTTCCCGTCGTTATAGAAAAACAATGGGAAAATTTTTTGGGCAGGAAAACTTTTTCGTAGTAACTTGAAAATTTCTAATCTAGTCCAAATTTTGATGAAATCGGAGCCAGTAAGGTCTAGGAAATTCTGGTAATAATTGGGTGATCTAATTTTGATTCTGATCACATGAGTAGATATCTAAGACGTTAAGGAACCCGTACAACTTTACATAATTGAATTCGGGTGAGTAGAACTCCCAAAACTGATCTTAGCGTGAACGAGTAGTTTCTACGTGTCATTGATTGAAGGTGTGTTTTGAATTGGGGGTTTTGGAATTCGTAAATTTGCTCATTGGTTCCGTGCAAGCTGATGTGGTAGAATTATTCCCGCCAGGGCGGAGCGGCTGTGGCAGGATGGGTGCCGCCATAGCGGTCCAGTCACGACTTAAGTCAGAAATAAATCTAAAAAACATTATATTCTTCACTTTTCGACTTTGAGAGATAGGAGACGACCCTAGGTGTTTTATTGACAGTTTTCCATCATTCTTGAGGGTAAAGGTAAGATTTTAACTCCCCAATTCTATTTTTCGATTCGTAGTATGTAAACTAGTGGGTAATTATCGATGGGGGAGGGTTTTAATCTGGAAATTATGGTGGAAAAAGCCCTAATCTAGATATGGAGATCAAGGGTTTGATCTAGGGTTAATAGAGTTGATTGTAATTCATGTAATTAGATATTGTTTATTAATTCCCGTGTTATTTTAATTGTTTGTAGACAAAGAACAAGCGGAACGAATCCGAAAAGGGAAGAATCAAGTTTCTTAGGGTATTCAATCTTGTTTCGAGGTAGGTGATGGTTGTGATTCATGTTGTGTGATGTATGCTTGTTCTTGCTTCATTAAAATACGTGTATGTATGCGAATGTTGCATTATTGATCACACTAGTTGTAAATGAGGATAGATTAATAATGAATTCCATGAATCATAACTTGATTGTATGATTTTGTGAATATACTTGTGATTATGATTGTGGCTTGTTGAATGGATCAGGTTTTGCTTTCTGACACACTAACTAGGATCGGTTGCAACATTTCGGCATAAACATGGGATCGGTTGCTACGTTTCGACATAAATAGTGGATCGGGTACCACGTACCAGTATGCTAACAGTTTAGGTATGGGTTCCATAAGAGGATCATTGATTTGACATAACTGTATATCTTGAGAAATGTGAAATTGTTCGTTGCTCATAAATGATGTTGATATTGTATTTGTTCGGCGTATGCATGCTATTATTATGCTGTAATGGCTTATGCATGCTGCACATAGTGGTATAGCCGTGTGATCCTACCAGTACGTTGTGGTTGTGTACTAATACTGCACTTGCTCTTTCTTTGTTGAGTATAGGGCATCTTCAGGCTGTTATTGACAGACTTTGCTTAGAAAATCAGTGATCATTCAAATTCAAGGGTGTGCCAGTTCTTTCGGGCTGCCATGAGTTCTCTTTCTGTCTATGTCCACATTTCGAACTTAGACTAGTACTTTAGTTGTCTTATGTTTAGTTGCGGTTGCACCCATTTTCTTAGACTTGTTGAACTTTAGATGTTTTGGTACATTGACTTTCAGGTTCTAGGCATTATTTCCAGAATTGTTTTGTTAGACTTTGGAGTTTGTGTGAACTCCATCTTTCCTTTAGCATTTAAACCTACTTCTGTATCTTTAAATGCCTTAGTATTTTGGTTGAGTTGTTAGCTTGGGTTGAAGTAATTGTTCTCTCCCCAGAGGGCTAGTGTGGGTGCCACTTACGATGGTCTGGGTCGTGACTAAGTTGTTATCAGAGCCTGGGTTCATTGATCTCGATGTACATATATTAGTCTAGTAGAGTCCTGCAGAACGGTACGGAGACAACTGTATTTATCTTCGAGAGGCTATAGGACTTTAGAAAATCTCTATCTCTTCTCTTATCTCCTTTCGTGCTATAACTTGATTCCAATTGGTATCTGTCGATTCAAATTGGTATTTAATCTCCTTCACTCTTCTGTTGGCAAATAATTAACACTAGGTTCAACGGTGTCAGGACCGTAGCTCCTGTCAATGCTCCAACTGAGGAATCTGTAGCGAGAGGTCGCGGTCAAGGTAGGGGTAGAGGAAGAGCTAGGGGTAGAGGCCGAGGAAGGTTGGCGCTTACTAGGGATGGAGCACTGGTTCAAAATGCTTCAAAAAATGAGGCCCCTCCTACGCATCATCAAGAGGTAGAGGAGAATATCGAGGTTGAGAATGAGGGGAATATTGGACAAGAGGAAGAGGTGCAGGTTGAGACTACCGATATTCCTCCCTTAGACCCAGTGTTCGCTCAACATATCATGTTGTTCTTAAAAGGATTGGTTGGTCTTGGAGTGCTTCCCTCTGTTCAAGAAACTCAAGCTCTCGCTAATCCCCTTATTGCTATCATTGTCCCCAAGGTGGGTGGAAATGTAGGTAATGATGCTTTCTTCCATCCTTTGTTGGGTCCTGTTATGACTGGTAATGAGCATGAGATGCTAACTAAGTTTTTTAATTGAAACTGCCTTTATTCCATGGTTCCTAGAGTGAAGAAGCATATGAATTCATCCTAGATTGCTATGAGAGGCTTCATATGTTGGGAATTGTCCATCAACATGGAGTTGAGTTTGTGACTTTTCAGCTTCAAGGTGAGGCTAAGCAGTGGTGGAGAGCTTATGTGTATTGCAGATCTTTAGTTTTACCCCCACTTACTTGGACCTAGTTTCATGCTCTGTTTTTAGAGAAGAATGTTCCTTAGACTTTGAGAGATCGCAAGAAAGATGAGTTCATGGATTTGGAGCAAGGCGGTATGTCTGTGGCTGCTTATGAGGCCAAGTTCTATGCTTTGTCTAGATATGCTACGCAATTGGTGAGTACTAAGGAAGAGAGGATCCGTCTATTTGTTAAGTGGAATTCAAGTATTGTCCGTTCATATGACCTGTGCGGGTAAAAGTGTCAATGAGGTAACAGATTTTTTGTGAAGAAAATGGAGGGGGTGAGACGAGACGGTCAGGCTAAGACATTAGCTAAGAAAGCCAAAAATTCAGGCAACTTTCAGGGATCTTACTCCAGAGGTTCAAGGAGGCAACCACTTGCAGCCCGGCCAATTCAATCTTCTATGCATGCTTCTACAGGTATTTACTATGGAATTCCACCTCAAAATTTGATTCAGGATAGCCAGGGAGCCCACATTCGATGGGCAGCAGACCATCTTGTAGGCTCACTTATTATAACTGTAGAGAACTAGGGCATATGAGGAGAGATTATTTCCACCCATAGGAGATGGTAATAATAGTCGAGGGCGTCCACAAGGTGGGCGAGGAAGAAATTAGCGAGGCCGCAGAGGTAGGGGAAATGGTAATGCAGGCAGAGGTACAATGCAGCCATGCAAGGAAGTCGCCCGTCATGATAATAGGGATCAGTGTTATGCCTTTCCAGGTAAGAACAAGGCAGAGGCGTCTGACACAATGATCACAAGTACTATTCTTGTCTGTGACTGGTTGACTAATGTGTTATTTGATCTGGGTTCTACTTATTCTTATATGTCCGTGCAATTTGACTCAGAATTTGCTATGATTTGTGATATACTTGATTCCCCCATCCATGTTTCTACCGCAGTTGGAGAGTCTTTCATAGTGACCCATGTCTATCGTGTTTGTCCTATTTTGTTTATGGGTTTTCAGACTTGGGCTGATTTTGGATATGACTTACTTTGACATAATCTTAGGAATGACTTGGTTGTACCCCTGTAATGGTGTGCTTAATGGTAATACTAAGTCTGTGACTCTAGAATTTCTGGGAAGGGAAAAGTTAGAGTGGGAAGGGGTGTACAAGCCTAAGCAAGCTAAGATCATATCCTTCATTCGGGCTAGGAAACTGGTAGGGCAGGTTGTTTGGCTTATTTGGCTCATATTCGGGATGTTGAGGTTGAGTCTTCATCTATTGAGTCTATTCCTGTGGTATCAGAATTTTTGAGAAGTGTTTCCTACAGATTTACCTAGTATGCCTCTGGATAGAGATATAGATTTCTGCATTGATTTCGAACCTGGTACCCACCCCATTTCTATCCCTCCATATCGCATGACTCCGGCAGAATTAAGAGAGCTTAAGGCTCAAATCCAAAAACTTCTTGATAAAGGATTCATTCGTCCAAGTGCTTTCCCGTGGGGTGCTCCTATTTTGTTTGTTAAGAAAAATGATGGTAGTATGAAGATGTGTATAGATTACCGACAATTGAATAGGGTCACCATTTGAAACAAGTATCCATTACCTTGAGTAGATAATCTTTTTTACCAATTAGAAGGTGCATCAATTTTCTATAAGATTGATCTAAGGTATGGTTACCATCAGTTAAAGATTAGGCCTGAAGATGTGCCCAAGACGGCGTTTAGAACCCGTTATGGGAACTACGAGTTTCTAGTTATGTCGTTTGGGTTAAATAATGTGCCCGTAACTTTTATGAGTTTAATGAATGGGGTGTTCAAGCCATTTCTTGATTCATTTGTTATAGTCTTTATTGACGACATTTTGGTCTATTCGAAAAGTGAGGAAGAGCATGCCGACCATCTTTGTATTGTTCTACGTTTTCTTGGGAAACAAAGGTTGTATGCGAAATATTATAAGTGTGAATTTTGGTTGATTTCGGTTGCATTTTTGGGGCATGTAGTTTCAAAAGAAGGGGTAATGGTAGATCCCCAAAAGATTGAAGCGGTTAAGAATTTGGTTCGCCCTAGCTCAGTGACAGAAGTTAGGAGTTTTGTGGGGCTCGCTAGCTACTATCGTCGATTTGTGAAGAACTTTACTTCTATTGCCACTCACTTGACAAATTTGACCAAAAAGGAGGTACCCTTTGAATGGACAGAAAAATGTGAGGAGACATTTCAAAAGCTCAAAACTCTGTTGACCACAAAATCTATCCTGGCACTACCGGTGGAAGGTAAATATTTTATTATTTATTGTGATGCTTCACAATCGGGTTTGGGTTCTGTGTTAATGCACGATAAGACTGTTATAGCTTATGCATCGCGATAGTTGAAGGTGCATGAGAGGAATTATCCAACACATGATTTGGAGTTGGCAGCAGTATTGTTTGCTCTTAAGATCTGGCGGAATTACCTCTATGGTGTCAAGTGTGAAGTCTTTACTGATCATGGTAGTTTGCAGCATGTGTTCACTCAAAAGGATCTGAATTTGAGACAGAGAAGGTGGATGGAGCTACTTAAGGATTATGATGTCACCATCCAATACCATCTGGGTAAGGCTAATGTAGTGGCAGACGCTTTGAGTTGAAAAGCGGTGAGTATGGATAGTCTAGCTTGCTTTAGTGTATCCAAGCGACCTTTGGCTAAGGAAATTCAAACCTTGGAGTCTAAGTTCATGCAGTAGGCATCTTAGAGAAAGGTGGGGTGTAAGCTAGCATTGAAGTAAGGGCCACACTCATTGGAGAGATCAAGGCCAAATAGTTTGAGGATAAAAATTTGAAAGAGATTAAAAAAAAGAATGTGATTGGTAAGGCAGAAGAGACCACTCTTGATGCGGAAGGCATGCTCAGTTTTAAAGAAAGGATTTGTGTTCCTCAAGTTGATGACTTGATCCAGAATTTGTTGAAAGAATCCCATGGTTAGCGATTTCACAATCATCCAGGTGTAACAAAGATGTACCGAGAGTTGAAGAGAATTTATTGGTGGCCTGGTATGAAGAAGGATATAGTGGAGTTTGTGGCTAAGTGTCAAAATTGCCAACATGTAAAGTAAGAACACCAAAGGCCTGCAGGTTGTTTCAAAGAATGCCAATTCCGGAATGGAAGTGGGAAAGGATAGCCATGGATTTCATGGCTGGTCTTCCCAAGACTTTGGGAAAGTTTGATTCTATTTGGGTAGTGGTTGACAGATCTACTAATTCTGCCCATTTTATTCCGGTATGAATAGATTATAATGTGGAACAATTGGCGAAGGTGTATTTGAAAGATATAGTGAGGTTGCATGGGGTGCCCCTCTCTATCATCTCAGACCGTGGTACGCAGTTTACCTCAAAGTTTTGGAGGAAGTTACATGATAAATTGGGCACACAACTCACTTTTAGGACCGCTTTCCATCCACAGACGGACGGGCAGCGGAGAGGACTATTCAAGTGTTAGAAGACATCTTGAGGGCATGTGTGATTGACTTTGGAGGGCATTGGGATAAGATCTTACCTTTATGTGAATTCTCCTATAGTAATAGTTACCACTCAAGCATTGATATGACACCGTTTGAGGCACTTTATGGGAGGGGATGTAGATCATCCATAGGATGGTTCGAGGCTGGAGATGTGAAACCTTTGGGGGTTGATTTAGTGAAGGATGCTAAAGATAAGGTGATGGGTATTCAAGCTAAGCTTCTAGCAGCCCATAGTAGAAAGAAGAAGTATGCGGATCACAAGGTGATTGACATGACATTTCAAACTTGTGAGAATGTTCTTCTTAAGGTATCACCCATGAAAGGGGTGATGAGATTTTGCAAGAAGGGAAAGTTAATCCCGCCATACATTAGTCCCTTTGAGGTTCTTGAATGTGTAGGGCCAGTGGCTTATAGATTGTATTTACCTCCTAATCTATCTGGAGTTCATCCGGTATTTCATGTATCCATGTTGAAGATATATCATGGTGACGGGGATTACATAATAAAATGGGACTCAGTTGTGTTAGACAAGGACCTTCGGTATGAGGAGGAACAGATTGCAATTCTTGATTGTGATGTCCCGAAGCTAATGACCAAGGAGATTATGTCCGTGAAAGTTCAATGGAAGCATCGTCCAGTTGAGGAAGCTCCTTGGGAAACCGAGAAGGACATGCGAGACAAGTATCCCCAGTTGTTCGTCAATTCAGGTGCTACTCCATTCTTTCTTTAGCCTATTTTCCTAAGTTTTTCACTCAGGACGAGTGATGGATAAATTGGTATCTATTATAACGATTGGTTCCCATCGTTATAGAAAAGCCAACGGGAAAAATATTTTGGCCCGAAAAACTTTTTTGTAGTAACTTGGAATTGGGTCCCGATTTTAGAGTCAGTAAGGTCTAGGGAAATATGGTAACAATTGGGTGATATAATTTTGAATCAGATCACATGAGTAGATAGCTACGACGTTAAGGAGCCCGTACAACTTTATAGAATTGAATTCGGGCGAGTAGAACTCCCGAAACTGATCTTAGCGTGAATGGGTAGTTTTTGAGTGTCATTGGTTGAAGGTGTGTTGTGAATTGGGGTTTTTGGAATTCTTAAATTTGCTCACTGGTTATGTGCAAGCCGTTGTTGCAGAATTATTCCTGCCAGGGCGGGGCCACTGTAGCGGAATGGGTGCCGCCATAGCGGGATGGTGTCGCCATAGCGGGCCAGTTGCGACTTGAGTTGGAAATAATCCCCAAAAGCATTTTATTTTGCACTTTTCAACTTTGAGAGCTAGGAGACACCCCCGTGTGTTTTCTTTACAATTTCCACCATTTGTGAGGATAAAGGTAAGGTTTTAACTCCCCGAATCCATTTTTTGATTCGTAAAATGTAAATTAGTGGGTAATTATCGATGGGGGAGGGTTTTGATTTGGAAATTATGGTGGAAAAAGCCCTAATATGGGTATGGGGATCAAGGGTTTGATCTAGGGTTGACAGAGTTGATTGTATTTCGGGTAATTAGATGTTGTTTATTGATTACCATGCTTTATTATTTGTTTGTAGGCCATGAACAAGCGGAACGAATCCGGAAAGGGAAGAATCAAGTTTCTTAGGAGATTCAAGCTTGTTTCGAGGTAGGTGCTGGTTGTGATTCATGTTGTGTGATGTATGTTTGTTCATTCTTTATTATAATACATGTATGTATGCAAATTTTGCATTATTGATCACACTATTTGTAAATAAGGATAGATGAATGATGAATGCCATGAATCATGACTAGATTGTATGATTTTGAGAATATACTTGTGATTGTGATTGTGGCTTGTTGAATGGATCGGGTGTTGCATTTCGACACACTAACTAGGATCGGTTCCACGTTCTGACATAAACATGGGATCGGTTGCCACTTTCCGACATAAACATTGGATCAGGTATCACGTACCGGTACACTAACAGTTTGGGTGTGGGTTCCATGAGAGGACAATTGAGTTGACATAACTGTATATATGTTCGGTGTATGCATGTTATTATTATGTTGTAATGGCTTATGTATGTTGCACATAGTGGGATAGCCACGTGATCCTACTAGTACACTGTAGTTTTGTACTGATACTGCGCTTGTTCTTTCTTTGTTGAGTACAGGGAATCTTTAGGCAGCTATTGACAGACCTTTCTTCGAAAATCAGTGATCATTTGAATTCAAGGGTGAGCTAGTTCTTCCGGGCTACCATGAGTTGTCTTTCTGTCTATGTCAACATTTCGGACTTAGACTAGTACTTTAGTTAGTCTCATGTTTAGTTGGGGTTGCACCCATTTTATTAGACTTGTTGAACTTTAGATGTTTTGGTACATTGACTTTCAGGTTCTAGGCATTATTTCCACAATCATTTTGTTAGACTTAGGAGTTTATGGGAACTCTTTTTTTCCTTTAGCACTTAAACCTAGTTCCGTATCTTTAAATGCCTTAGTATTTAGGTTGAGTTGTTAGTTTGGGTTGTAGTAATGGTTCTCCCACCGGAGGGTTAGTGTGGGTGCCTTCACGATGGTTTGGGTCGTTACATTAAAAGGTCTTAAAATAATTCTATTTAGTACCCAATGGTTCTTAAAAGAAAAGATGAGCTTCAATAAGATTTAAATGATTAATCTCCGAGTCAAAAACTATTTGATTATGTAGATGAAAAATATTTATTTGATCCACATAAAGCTCGATCAGAAATTGGATATTTGTTTACATGTTGAACCATAACAATATTTTGGCATTGAAAGAATCAAACACTACTAACCACTTCTTCAAATCATATTGATTATGAAGTAAGTCGGGAGTGTGTTTGGTTGGAATCATGACCTATCATATTCAGAAAATAAGTGATTTTCCTTTAGAAAGGGATGTTCCAGCCACCATATACAAAAATAATATATAGCTCGATTGAAGGGAGGACACAATCAAATGAGATTGACAAAGAATATTTCACCTAAATGCTTTTTCACACATGATAAATGGTGAGATAGACATTCAAAAGACACGTTCAAGTGATAATCTTGTAAACTTATTCACTAAGGATTGCCAACATCCATATTTTTGAAATTTTGTTATTAGTTTGGAATGCATCATCTCCGAGATATCAAGTAAAGTTATTACCAGGGGAGAAGAATACACTGCTATCTCCAAAAGCGTTAGTACAAGGAGAATAATTGAAGTCTATAAAGGCGAGCTAAGGTGGTACTCAACGATATGCCTAATGTGAAAGGATGACTCGAACAAGCTCACTCACTAAGGTTCAAACACTTGAAGAAAAGAGTAAGAAAATGAGAGATGAAGCATCATTAGCGACTCGCCAAATGAGCTCGGCGAGCCCGAGTAACGTTGTCTAATGGGTAGCATATTGAATTTTGGGCTAAATTTTGGAAAACTATAAATATCCCAAAGGAAGAAGAAAAAGGGGTGGAACACATGAGTAATTTTTTTTTTTGTGTGTATGAACAAGTGAAGAGAAAAATACTTTACCTTGTGAATAACTCTTTCTAGTATTTCTGGTTTTTAACTTCCCTCTTGGAATTAACTAATTGAAGTTGAATTCAAAGTATGTTTGCTTGTAATTGCTTAATTTTATGTTAGGCGCGCTACTTTTATGAATGATATAATTTCGTTGAAACCCCAAGATCTAGGGGTCAAATTATGGTGGTGTTGATTTAATGTATTAGGTATTATGTTATTCTCTATTTTTCTATTGTTCATACATGAATTTAGGCTTATTAGAATGGGGTTAACTTATGGGTTAAGGTTGCAAACTTAAATTCTACTTCCGTTCTCTGGTTGATGCTCAAAAAAGATTGATTGGAGTGGGTAATTAGTGTGATAGTAGCAATTTCAGTTTGATGTCATAGCATATTTATGACATCGAAAGGAGAATCTAGGCAAGGATGATAGGAGATCGAAAGAATATTAGCATCATTGCAGATGACCTAGATTATTTATGAATGTTCATCATAATAGAGAAACTCAATTACCCCTATTTGACATTGATTTCCAATCCCCCACACCCCCATATTGTTTTTTAATTCTTAAATTTTCTAAAATTTTAGTTTAATTGTGACCATTGATAATCAAATTCTTTTCATCAAATTGGTGGAATCATCCACCCACTAGTTTTTACTACTACAAAGGAATGATTTTACAATCCAAATTTCTTGATAGAGTTCTCTACGATATACCAATCTCTATGAGATTGGATCCCGACTTTTAGTTGGGTATTTTTAGTGATGACAATCATTGTTTAATTTAATTTGTTTTAAAGTGTAAATTTGAGTGATATCAATGAGCATCAGAGTCCAGATGGTTTGGCTAAATACATTATTATTCCTACATGGAAGTGGGAATATTTTAATATGGACTTCATTATGGGTATGCCTCGCACTTATCGATAGTTTAATTCGATTATGGTTATTCTAAACTGAATGAAGAAATCAGCTCACTTTCTTCTCGTTAAGATTTCATTCCTAGCAAAGGAGTATGCCAAGATTTATACTCGGGAAATGGTAAGATTGCATGAAGTCCCCTTATCTATTATCTCTACTTGAGGTACTTAGTTTACATCTCAGTTTTTGAAAATCATTTTAGAAAGGTCTTGGCACTTGAGTTAAATTTAGTACAACTTTTCACCCTCAGATAGATGGAAAAGCTAAACATACCATTCAGACTTTGGAATATATGTTAAGAGCCACATTGATTGATTTCAAGGGTAATCTAGATGATCATTTGCCTTTGATCGAATTTGCCTAGAGTAAAAGATATCTTCTCGCTTTGGGATGCCACTTTTTAGCACTCTTTATGGTAGACGATTTTGATATCCTATCGGTTGGTTTGAAGTACCTGAGGTTTCTTTGATATGTCCTGAGTTGGTGCACGAGGCTATGGAAAGTTTTGACTTATTTAGAAAAGATTGAAACGACTCAAAGTAAAAAATAAAGTCGTATGCTGATGTTAGAAGAAGAGAACTTGAGTTTATTATTTATGATTGGGTCTACTTGAAAATTTTACCCATGAAGGGTGTCATGAGATTTGGAAAGAAAGGGAAGCTTAGTCCCTAATGTGTGGGAAGGTTTCTTATAAACTTGAGTTGCCTAATGATTTAGAATCGGTACATCCGATATTTAATGTCTATTTGTTGAAGAAGTATATTGGAGATCTGACATCTATTGTTCCCTAGGAAGGTTTGGGACTTAGGAAGAACCTTTCTTATGAAGAGGTTCTGGTTGAGATTTTAGAACTTCATGTTCAGAAGTTAAGAAACAAAGAAGTTTATTCCATTAAAGTCCATTGCAGGAACCAATTATTTGAGGGTGCTACTTAGAAGGCCGAAGCTTATATGATGTCCTAGGATACTCATATTTTTTACTTTGCTCCTACTCTAGCTTGAGATATTAGTTCCACGTTGTTTATTCTCTCAAATTCATGCGTTTTAGTCATTCTGGTGTTTCCATATGCATGCATGTTCTTAAAAACTTTATTTATCTTGTAGTGATTCTCCGTGTTTTTGTGCATTTTGATGAAATTTGCATTCCTATTCTATTTATGCTAGCTTGAGTCCAATTTTAGGACGAACGTTCCCAAGGGGGAGATATTGTAACACCTCTAAAGTTTGAAAGTCGAGAAAGGAAAAAGAATTGTAGAGAATTCTCTGAAAAATATGTCTCTGAGACATACCTACGAACCGTATGATTGTAACACCTCCGAAGTTGGAAAACTAAGAAAGGAAAAAAAAGTGCACAAAATTTTCTAAAGCAGAGGTCTACGAGACAGACCTATGGATTGTAGGAACTCCTCTAGGCCGTAGGAATGGAATCGTAAGAAGTGAACTAAGTTTTGGAATTTCATATTTTCTTAAGTTTGATCCACGAATGAACTTGAAAAACCGTAAGATTTTTGATGAGCCGTAGATGGAACTCATAGGATGGATTCAAAGACTTGGTGTAAAACCTCAGCTCTACAGAAGGGTTTGACGAGTCATAGGTTGTTCTAAGGGTCATAAGGTTGTCTCGTAGAACTTTTCTTGACTTAGTGAAATTTTGGAGCGAACTTGTGTTCTACAGATGGAGTCTACAGGCCGTACAAAATTTTATGGACCATTAAATGGTCTCGTGGAAAATGACTGAATTTTTTGGTTTGGAAAGTTTATTCTATGGTTGACTAGGAAGGGCCGTAGGAATTTCTACGAGTTGTAGGTCACAATCGTAGGTTTGATAGTTATTTCTTAAGGGTATTTGGATCTTTTCCTATGCAACTAATACATATACTATTTCATTTCGACCCTTATTTAAAGATCTATAACTACCCTTCTCACCAAAAAGCTTCCCTAATTCTCTCATTAACTCAAACCCCCAAATCCCATCCTCATTCATCCCTTTCCAATTCTCTCCCAAGATCAAGAAAAAGAAACTAGGGTTCCAAATTAAGTCTCCTTTTCACCATTGCTTTTGGGCTTTGAATAACAAGGTATGTAGAGCTAATCACTGGTTCCATTCACCCATTAAGCCCCAAGGTTTCTCAATTCTCCAAGTCTAGTTTTGATCCAATTGATTAGGTTTTTTATTCAATTCGTCATGGGTTCAAATTATGTTGATTCAACTGTTCAATTTTGATCTTATTATGATTATGTTAAATCAAATACATGTTTTCCAATAGTTTTCACATGAACCAATGCATGATCATGATTTTTACTAAAACCCTAAATGACATGAATTTGTGAAGTAACTATGAATCTATGATTGGCATTTTCATGAAGTTATGCATGAATTATATAAGGGAATGATTTATGAATTAAGTTTCTTAAGATGAACATCAATGAAACTGTGAAAGGATTTTCTAACATATTAAGAAATCATGGTTTGGTGAAAAGTTTTCTCGTATATGCTTGATTCAAGATTCGATGAGCTACTCTATGATGTTTTAAGCTTGGATGAGTCTTTGAATTTTTATTTTTCCATATATGATGATTTGTTTATAAAAGTGACTATTTCATTTCGATTTAACTTAGCACCGATAGAACTTTGAGGTTGCGCTCAACTAGGGTAGTCTTTAGTAACAACCTCTAGTTCCAAATTATGTGCCATCGTAAGTTTTCCTTAAATTACCTTGCTAGTGGATCCACATGTAGCATATCATGTGATACAAAGTTCTACCTTGGAAAGTAGTCACTCTCTTCTCGATGTGAGAGTTACATCGGATTCCATGTTACGGCTCGCATGGTCTATTGTCGGTTAATATCCCACAAAATGAACAAAATTTTCCTTGAAGATTTATGAAATCTTTTCCTTATGAATTTAAGATGCATTAACCATGTTCATGATTTATGATGTTTCTTAACGGTTTTTCTACGCCTAGCTTATTCATACATATGACGTTTTTATTTATGTCCTCTTATGATCATGTTTACTATTTTCATGCATATCCTTTATACTTAGTACATTTCATGTACTAATGCATACTTTTGACTACATTGTTTCACTAATGTAAAGTCTTCGATCTTCCTCCTCCCGTTTGTGGCTAGTGGATTTCTTGTAGATTCAAAGACATGGTGAGTCCTCATATTCTGAGGGCCATGTCACCTTTATAGCTTTCTTATGTCCTTAACTTTTGGATATTGTATGTAGCGTACGCATTACGTTCCGACCACTTTTTTTTATGTAATAGATGGCTAGTTAAGACTATGATCAAAGTTCCACTTTTTTGTCAAACTGTTTCATTATATGAGATTTTCTTCTTTTCTCTATTATGTTATGTATATGTATGTCTAGTGAGTTGTGTAGGGCCTGTCGGGGTCTTATATGCCAGGTCATATCTAGGGTGTTTTTTGGGTCGTGACATCGACATAGCCTTCTCAATAGGCCAAGGTCTCTAATAAACTTTCAATGAATTAATCTGGTTATTCTCCATTGTCTAGTGGGAATATCAAAGCTAACAATAAGGTCTTCTTCAAAGGACAAATCAAGATCCAAAGCAACTGAGTCCAACTGAATCACATGGAAATCATCATGATGGTATGTTTAAGTATCGACACATGAAACATGGTATGTACCGGTGAGAGGTTTGGAGGCAAGTCAAACCTATATGCTACAACTTCTCCAAAATCCCAAAAGACTCAAGGAACCACGGACCAAGTTTCCCATTTTCTTGAGCCTCATCACACCCTTGGTGGGTGACACCTTAAGCAAAACACGATCACAAATAACAAAGGATTCATCATGAACATGGCAATCCCATTAATCCTTTTGCCAACCCTAGATGGTCAAAATACACTCCTACATCAATATAACTCTATCCACAAAGTCTCAAAACAAATTTGTACCCCAAGGTGATACCACAAATAAATCAAATCATCCAATGGGAGATCTACACCTCCTCTAAAAAAAGCCTCAATAATTGTGTTATCTCATGTCTAGAATGGTAACTATTATTATAATCAAACTCCGCATGGGTATGAGTTGGTCTCAGTGACCACCAAAGTCCAAGACACAACCCTGAGGCATATCCTCAAGCACCTTAATAGTCCACTTAGACATACTATCAGACTGAGGATGGAAAGTGGTACTAAACTCAAGCATGGTAACTATTTTATCCTTTATAGAACTACACAAAAATGAGGTAAACTGAGTATCTCTACACTACATAATTAAAATAGGCACTCCATACAACCGAATAATCTCATGAATGTAGATCTTGGCAAACTTCTCCACATAATAATTAGTCTTCACCTGAATGAAATAGTTGATATGGTCAATCTGTCAACAATCAGCCAAACAAAATCATGCTTACCAAAAGTCAAGGGTAATCCAGTCATAAAGTCCATAGTAATGTGCTCCAACTCCCAATCGGGAACAGTCATCCTTTGCATCATAATTCCTAGTCTTTGATACTCATATTCACTTGTCTACAACGTCCACACCGTCTCTCTTCATACCACATCACAAATAGTGTTGCTTCAAGTCATGACACATTTTGGCTTCCCAGATGAAAAGAATTCCTTGAGCAATGGGACTCATCTAAATATCATATGCACCCAACCACTCACTCTAGCCTCACAAATATGACCACTACTCCTCAAAACTCCCTCGAGATCAAGAAAAGCTGACTTAGCTTCACATTTCAATAATTTGTCCCAGATCACTCTCAACTTGTCATCATCTAACTAGTGGGCACAAATATGATCCATCAAAGTTTACCTAGCCTCAACAAAGGCAAAAATATGACAAGGTGTCACAATATCAAGTCGGATCAATTGCTATATATTTCTCGGGTAATGCCAAAATTGGTGCTGAGGTCAACAACTGCTTGAGATTTTGAAAGCTCACCTCACACACACCCATCCATTAAAAAATCACAATTTTAAGGGCCTATTTAATCAATAGGTCTGCAATAGAGTAGAAACTCTAAACGAACAAACGACAATAACCCGCTAACCCGTTGAAAATTCGAATCTCAATAGGGAAAGTAGGTCGCGCCCAATCATGAACTTCCACAACCTTGACCAGATCAACCATCTTTCCTTCCTCGGTCTCCACATGACCAAAGAAACCAACAGACTCAAGCCAAAACTCAGATTTGGAGAAACTTGCATACAACTTCTCCTCTCTCAATATCTGAAGCACGTTCCTCAAGTGACGAACATGATTGGCCCCTTTTTTGGAATAAACCAAGTAGTCATCAATAAATACAATCAGAAAGGAATCCAAATAAGGTCAAAATACCCGGTTCATAAACTCCACAAAAGCTACTAGGGTATTAGTCAACCTAAAGGACATAACCACAAACTCGTAATGACATTAGCAAGTCCTGAAAATAGTCTTCGGGATATTCGAATCCTGAACTCTCAACTAATGGTAACAAGACCTCAAGTTAATATTGGAGAATAGTGAGGAACCATGATGCTGATCAAATAAAACTTCAATTCGAGGATGAGGATACTTATTTTTGATTGTAGCATTGTTCAATTATTAATACCAATACACATCCTCATAGTACCATCTTTCTTATTCACAAATAATGATGGTGTTCCCCTAGGTGAAACATTAGGCCGAATAAATCCTTTATGCAAGAAGTCTTCCAGTTGTTCTTTCAATTTCCTTAACTCCGCCATAACAATCGTTAAGGAGAGATTGAAATGGGCATAGTACTTGAGTCAAAGTCAATCACAATCGAGAAGAACACCCGCTAAGTCTGTAGGAAACATATCCCATGAACTCTCTTAAAACCTTCCTGGTCTCTAAAGGAGATTAATCTGTAGTAAGATTCACGAATATGGGCGAATAAGATAAGCACACATTTTCCATCAAGTGACGAGCACAAAGAAAACATATCACACCCTTAAGATATGAACTCAAAGTACCATTCCAAACTAATCAAGGTAAATAAGAATAAGCTAAGGTCATAGTCTAAGCATAACAATATAGGAACACATCAATGGAAGATAACCAATAGATACACAATATCTTATCAAAGTCAAGAATATCAAGTATAACCGGTCTCTCCAAGTCTTACTACGAAAAAATGTCACTTCACACCCCAGTTTACCTGATCCACCACTGAAGAATCACCTGTCGGAGTAGAGACAGTAATAGGTATTGCAAGGGACTCACTCACTTGACCAATACCCACGGAAATATATGTAGACACATAAGAATAGGTAGACAAATGATCAAATAATATTGTACTAAAGAAATGACAAACTGATACGGTACCTGTGATGATTGCATTTTGAGGACTCTACGTTGGATCTACCTCGTATAGCATAACATAGTTTACGATCGCCACTAGCATGAGCACCAACACAATAGCTACCTTGGTACCCTTGCTACAACTCTAAGAACTACCTCTAGTAGCTGGAAAAAAAAACTTGTGACCCAGGCTGAATAGTAAAAAGAGCATGTTTTGGGAAATGTCTTGCCTTAAGACCAACTCATCATAAACATACAAACCTCTGGAACCAAAACATCACTAGGAATAATCAAAATCATTTCAACATACTTCTTGACTCGAGGAACCATGATGTGAACTATGACCGATCTGGATGGACCTATGTGTACTAGGACTCTTAAAGTTTGAAGCTTTAACATCATTACTATGTATCAGTGCATGCACAAGTTGACTCTGATTATCGTGGGTTCCCTGACCCAAATTGTTTTAATTTCTAAATGAATGACCAATGAACTAACCCTGACGAAAAAAATTTCTTAGAGCCACCACCCTGTCTAGCATGTCAAATACTCTTAATCATCATGGCATGGTAAAAATTACCTTAAAATATACCACCTTATAACAAAAGAGAGGTTGTGGCATTCTAGAGATAACTTTTGAACCCCTTCACAAACTTTCATATCCGCTCAAACTCGGTAGTAATACTCGATATGCAATAATGAGATAACAAATTAAAATGTTCCCCTACTCCTATATACCAAAAATTATCCATGCGCTAATCACAAAGGCTATATGACACAAACCTGTCGAGGAACTCCTCTATAAACTACCCCGAACCCATCACATGAGAACCAACAGGCCTACGTGAAAGAACCGATCTGCACAACTCCTTCGCCACTCCCAGAACAGATATGAGTTGTATGACACTTCATATGCCTCCAGAATGCCTAGGTTGACAATGTGTCTTCACATTTGGTAAAAAAGTCAAAAGCTTCCTCACCAATCACACCATCAAATTCTGGAAGCAATATTTTGATTAATCTTTCTAAAACCTTTTGCTCCAAAGCATACATAGCAATAGTAACATAAATAGGTAGAGCCATAAATCTCAGAGATATGACAAAAGGGGCTGAATAGATACCTAAATTCTGAAATCCAACACTTGAAGTCTAAGCAACCAATTGTTCACTTCTTTCGTCTAATTCTCTGTATCCTCATACTAATAGTTGGGCTTGGGTGGGGCCTCACACTAAATTATCTTTGAACAAAACCTGCCCTCTAAATCCTAACCTTCACCTCTAATGCTGAAATAATATATTAGAGGTTTATTACACTTGATATGAATAACTCCCATGAGAAGGAATCAATAAAAGAATTTGTTTTCTATTAAGCATCTCAAAACCTCTTGAAGATAGGTATGAACGTCTAGCTACTGTTCTGCAAGACTCAACTAGACACCCTACTCTTTAACTTATGAAATCGGTTAGCCTGGATTTGATACCAATTTTTCACGACCCAAAAGCTAAAGTCATGATGGCACACACCCTGTGAACCCTAATATGGTGTGTAAGGGGAAATAAATAACACATACGAGACTTCCAAAAGGAAGTCATGCCACAATTGATAAGAAAATAACAATGAATGTCCCAAAACCTAGTAGCATGAGTGTAAAGAGCATCTAATACATTCCTACATCTCAAGTCCTTGAAAGGAAATTAGATACTATAAATAGTAGATGGAGACCAATAAAGAACCACAAAACAGGATTTCACCACAAGTCTAAAAGAGAAGTAATTTCTAGTTCTGATCATCAACTACGAAGATCACCCTGACTAAGGTCTGCATCAAACATGATAACCGAAGTAGGGGTGAGTAAATTCCACATGTACTGAGTAGTTAAGAACGACTGAGCATCAACAACTAATCATACTTAAGAAATAAACTATAAAAAACATTAACCTACACACAGAAAAGTCCCACCTCAAATTGGTGCAACCAATTTATATAAAATTACATGAAAAAAGTAAACACACAAGGGTAAAAGTAATACACAAATCGAAATATAATAAAGTTACACAACACAACAAGCTGGCCAATGCGATTTAATGAGATGATGAAATGATGTGGCTGAACAAAGGTTGTCGCACAACCCATCATATACACCTTGCCAAGATTTAGCTTATTGCCAAGGACCCATGGGGGACTCGCAATCCATATACCAATCTCATAATCTCAATATCTCATCAACATGCCTCTTAGCTCGTAGTCAAGGATAAAAGTAAGGTGTTACATTTTTCTTTTTAAAAATATAGTATTTCTCAACTTTCTCATAATCCCATGAACATTGATATGGTGAATAAGGATTAATACATCACGACACATATAACACAAAGACATAATCAATTCATCAAGGATTTTGAATCGTGAAACTCATTTTCAAAATGATGGGGATAGTGGAGGAAACCATTTGAAATCATTCTTTACCTCTTAGAAAAAAACATTTCATTCCATTTGAAATCAATCTCAATTTCCTTTTTACCCGAGCCTCATCACACCCTTGGTAAGTGTTACCGTAAGCAAAACATACTGACAAATAGAAAAGGATACATTATGAACATGCCTATATGCATAGCTCTTTTCCAACTTTAGATGGTCACAAGGCCCTCCTGAATCAATCTCACTCTATCCATAGAGTCTCTCAACAAATCTATACCCCAAGGCCGTACTCCGATAAATCAAACCATCCACCAGGTGATCTACATATCCTCCCATACAGAGTGTAACACCCCAGATTCAAAAAGATTGAAATTTAGGTTTTTAAAAAAAACTCTAGTGCCAGTACAGACGAAATCACGAATGGTCTGTAGGTTGGACCACAGACTGTTGGTGGGACCGTGGTTACCAGTCCAAGTTTTCCAACATGTCAAGGTTTTAGTATTTTTTGGATATGGTTCACTAGGATGTCTTATTGTCCAATGCATGAGCAGTAGGTAGGTCTAGTAGGTGAGTTTCACCTTTAGTGAGATTTTAAGATAAAAAGTTGGAACCCACGGTGGGAAATATGGCTCGTAGTTGGATCCACTAACTGTACATGGGTTCCATCAATAAGGGTTTCAAATGGGTGGTCTCTGATCCATCCCAGAGCCGACCAGGATGGTTCGTCCTTGGACCAACAGACTGTAGGTCTAACCATTGATGAGGTCGGAAATTATTTTAAATGGGGGCTTTGGGTCTTTTCCTAATTGTTTTAACTCAATAATATGTCAATTTTCCTTCTACTCAAAGCCCTATATAATGATTTTAAACCCCCAAATCACCCAAACTCAATTCATTCTCTTAAATTTCAAAAATTTGATCAAGCTCCTCCTCTCAAATATTTCTCTCTATAAAGAAGAAAAAAAGGTCAAGTTAGGGTTTCAAAATCAAGTCTCCAATTCACCCAATTGCTTATTGGGTTTGAACTCCAAGGTATGATAGTGTTCACCTATGGAGCTCTTTCGTCCATAGGGTTCCTAAATTCTCCAATTTATAAGTTAGAAATCTCCAATTGAAGTTAGAGTTTTCTTTCATGCATGGGCTCCTTTAAATGCTAATCCAATTGATTATTTAATGACTTTTTATGCATGAATTAAAGCAATTTCATGTTTTAAAGATGAATCCCCATGAACCCATGCATAACCCCTGTTTTCTAAGCCATGGTAATACAATGTAGGTCTTGAACTATGAAAGATGAGTTTATGAAGATATGCATATTGAAACGACCCCAAAATGCCCGAAAATGTGCTTCGGAAACACCTATAATTGTAATTTCCATATATCTCAAAATCCGTGCATGATTTTGGAAATTCGACTTCATATTCTTATTCGTGGGGTCAAATTGAGTGGGAAATGGGTCTAACCCGAATTTTAGAGCATCCGTATCAAAATTCGAAAATCGCAAAAAATGCGATTTTCAGGGTCAACTTTAAAGGGGCATATCTCTTAGCACACAAGGAACTGGAAGGGCCGCAACCTATTTAATTAAACCTCTATGAGTTAGCTTTCCAATGCACTTGGTTTCACCTCATTCCGAGTTAGGATGAGGGAGTTATGACCATTTTCGTAAAATCTGTCGGTGCAGAATTGCAAATTCCAGTGAGCTAATTTACTGTAGCGGGTTGGAGACGT
>JAJOOS010082153.1:0-12572 GCA_029582725.1 Solanum chiquidenum
TAAAAATTTTATTAAATAAAATATAATTTTAATACAAATAAATAAACATATAAAAAAAAAAAAAAAAAACACGTCCCGTCCCATCCCGTCCCGCCAAACCCCGTTCCATCCAGTATATATAGTGGGACGGGATGGGACGTATTTTTGTCCCGCCAATCCCGGTCCCCCCAATCTCAGTCCCGGCCGAATCCCGGCCAAGGCGTCCCCCGTCCCGTCCCGTCCCCCTTCATCCCGTCCCACAGTCCCCGCCCCCTTGCTAGCCCTAGCACCACCACACAAAGTGGCAGTTTTTGCGGGAATTGGCACATGACTCTTGCTTCTTGAGAGGAATCACATTATGCGATAGACGCTACTTATGCAGCAATCAGGAACAAAAGGAAGCCACTTTTCCTACACTGTTGGGTTGCCAATCAACTTTGGAGCATGTTCCCAAGTCTGTTCAAAGTGAATTTTCTGATGCCTCACTATGTAATGAGCTACTGCTATGTTGACGCTCAAGGGAAGAAACAAATCACTGAGAGTATTATGGAAGACTATACCAGCTGGCATGGATGGGTACTATGGAGAGAGGAACTCCAGATGCTTGAGGGAAAGGCAACTATTGTACTGGACCTGAAATTCAGATGTTTATGTATGCTGGCACCATGGTGTAAGCTCCAAGATGTGGATGATAGATACAAAATGCTAGATTTCGTTACTTCATCATGGTACTAGAACCAACTTTTTACAGAGGTTTTCCCTCCTTTCTTTTGGGCAGGGGACTACTACTCTTATAAATCACCATCCTGGTGTCTGAGTCCTGATACTGTTAATAAGATCTCTCGCTTACTGATCAAAACAAAAAGGTAAATCCCAGGAGTAAAAGTTAAAATCAAAATCTTGTTACTGAGAAAGAATTCAAACAACCAAGCCAAAACTTTAAGGCAATGGGTGGATCTGCATAAATTGTTTTGGAAACAGTTACACTTTCATGAGATACTAACATTCAATGGAAACGTGATGACTTCAGATGGGAGTCTATCATTATGAGCAAGGAAGCATGAAGTATCGAATTGATTTCAACATAGCATTTCAAACATTCTTGTCACCAAATACAACACGATTTTCTTCAAGTACAAACTCAAATCATCTAAAACAAGTAAACAACTTGACCAGAAACAAGATTTAGCCCTTGCAAAAGAATGAAGAAAAATATGGGCAAATATTAGTTGGTGCCACAAATCGGATTAGCAAAAGGATGCTTGTACCATAAGCACAGTCAAAATGTTATGTAATTCAAATAAGAGAAAAGACTTGTACTTCTGCACAGAATTCAATCGAGCCAATTGGACATGTAAAAATCCAACACATAAGATAGAAAACAATGAAATCAGCATTATAAACCTTGTTTACCTGCATTTATTAGAGCAAAGGCCTCAGAGTTACATGTAAGCACTTCATTATGCAGGTCAAGGTGTCCCACAAAGCCATGAGATTGAGGACTTGCATCAGCTCTAAGGTTCCTGCATACAAGGATTGATAAAGTCAAAGATACACAGTGGAAAGTTTTTTCCTTCTATGGTCTACTTTTAAGGTGGGAAGGTGTGGAGTACACAAATTAGGGTAGAAGGTTACTACTCCCTCTGTCCCTAATTACTTGTCCACTTTTGTTTTTTTAGTTGTCCCTAATTACTTGTCCATTTTGACAAATCAAGAAAGGACAAACTTTTTTACCTATTATACCCTCAATTAATTACTTTTTGTAGAATTTTTTGAAAATTTCAAGTTTTTTTTAGGTCAACTGGTATTATAAACAAAAGGAGTACACCACTAGTGTACTCCTACATAATTACATCAAAAGTATGAAGGAACAGCCCAAAACAAAATCTATCACCTATATCCCTTATAAACTGTCTAAAAATAGGGTAATGTCCCCTGTATCCTTAGGTACAAAGTGGATACACCAAAAGTAAAAGGTTGCTAAACAGTTCATCTTTATACTTTGGAAGGGAATGCTCTTGTTCTCAAAACATCTCTGGTTTCTCTCCTTCCAAATTGTCCACCAGATGCAAGCAAGGACAATCTTCCATCTCTCCTTGTGTCCTGACTGATTTCCATCTCTATTCCAGCATGCTAGTACTTCTGAAGTATGCCTTGGCACGGTCCATCTAATACCCCTCAGATTAATGAACCATTGCCATAATTTTTCCGTCACTTTACAATGCAGAAAAAGGTGATTTACTGTCTCTATTTCAGCTTCACAAAAAAAAAACATCTGGAGCATAATTGCCTTCCCCTTTTCATAAGGTTGTCCTGAGCCAGGACTGCTTGATTTGCAACTAGCCAAGTGAAACATGCCACCTTATGAGGTATCTTCCCTTTCTAGATCATCTTCCATGGCCACCATTCCTTGGTTTCAGTTGAGATATCCAACAGCTTGTAGGTTGCTTTCACCTTGAACTTGCCATCTTTGTCCAACTTCCATAACAATTTGTCTTCCTCAAAATTGACTCTTAGCTTGTTCCAAGGTATCGTAGAACTAAATCATTCTCTCCACTTCCCAGTCATTGAGGAATCTTCTGAAGGACATATTCCAACCTTGTGCATTTTTTACCTCTGAGATAGTATCTAGCTTCTGTTGATTGAGGTTGTTGATTGAGGTTGTAGATGTCTGGAAACTGTTGCCTCAGAGGTGTTTGCCCCATCCATACATCATTCCAGAACATGGTCTTTCTGCCATTGCCAACTTTGATCACAGAATTACCCCACATTTTTTGCCACTGATTTCTGATAGCCCTCCATAGTCCCCTTTCATAAGGAGTTTCTACTTCCTGAGTAGTCCATGGTCCTTCCCTACCATATCTTGCAATGATGATTTCCTTCCATAGGCCCTGCTCATCTGCTGCCAGTCTCCATATCCATTTTAACAGAAGGCTCTTGTTTTGTGCTTTCAAATTCTTAATTCCTAGATCTCCCTCTTTTTTGGTTGTTATGACAGCCTCCCACTTGACCAAATGATGCTTCTTCTCCCCCTCACCATTACCTTGCCAAAGAAAGTTTCTCCTGATAGCATCCAACTTTTTGATGATCTTCCCATGAATGGGGAAAAGAGACATCATGTAAGTTGGCATGGCATCAAGAACACTATTGATCAGTGTGACTCTGCCACCCAAAGATAAGCATTGACTTCTCCAGTTAACTAGCTTCTTTTCACACCTTTCCACCACAGAGTTCCATATGTCCACGGACTTACTCTTAGCTCCCAAAGGCATTCCATGATAGGTGGTGGGAAGTTCCCCTATCTTACCACCTAAAATGTTTGCCAAAGTACTGATTTGTGGAACTTCATTCACAGGATAGATAAAACTCGTTCCCAGTTTATATGAAGTCCAGAAACTGCTTCAAACAGGATGAAGATAACCCTTAGTATTTTAGTTGTTCCTTCTCTACTTCACAAAATACCAAGGTGTCATCAGCATATTGTAAATGGGAAATAGACACTCCCAGAGAGTTTCCTTCATTCATAGTGAAACCCCTGATTTTGTTATCCACTTGAGCACTTTTTAGCATATCACTTAAACCTTCCATGGCCAAAATGAAGAGAAAAAGGAGAAAGAGGGTCTCCTTGTCTCAGCCCTCTCTAAGAGGGAAAGAAGCCCGTTGGAGAGCCATTTATCAAAACTGAAAACTTCACTATAATTATGCAGAACCTCATCCATTTTATTCAGGTGTTGCCAAACCCCATCCTCCTTAATGTTCTCCACATATGTTCCCAATTCATGGGATCATAAGCTTTTTCTATGTCTAGCTTGCATAGAATTCCTGAAACTTTGGATATGTATCTCATGTCCACACATTCATTAGCCACCAGAATTGCATTCATAATTTGCCTGCCCTTTATGAAGGCCAATTGTTGCTCATCCACTAGCTTTGGCATAACTTTCTTGAGTCTCTCTGTTAAAATCTTTGATATGATTTTGTAGATACTCCCAATCAAGCTAATTGGCCTGAAATCTTTCAATTCAAATGCTCCAAACTTCTTGGGGATCAGTGCTATGAAAGTGGCATTGAAACTTTTTTCAAAGTAGCCCTGATCATGAAAATTTTGGATGGCAGCTACCACTTCTTGTTTTATCTCTTCCAGCACTGTTTGAAGAAGGCCATTGCGAAACCATCAAGGCAGGTGCCTTATCCCCTGCATATGAAAACACACCGTTTTTAATCTCCTGCTCTTCAAATTGGGCTTGCAGAGCTGCATTATCTTCTTCATCTATCCTGGATTGACCTCTAGGGTAGAATTGAGGTCTCCAGAATTCTGTCTCTGTGTAAAGTTTTTGGTAGAAGGTAGTAACTTCATCTCTAATCTCAACTAGTTCAGTCACATTGGAACCATTGATGATCAATTTATCAATGTTGTTATACCTCTTGTGACAATTAGCAGTTCTATGCAAGAACTTTGTATTCATGTCCCCCTTCTTTGAGCCACAGGACCCTAGATCTTTGCCTCAAGCCACTTCCTCTCTCTTGGCATTTTCTTCAAACTCACTGTCAATACTGCTCTTAAATAGGACTCATCTGATAGGATTCTCTGATCTTGTATCAGGTTCAGCTCAGCTAGCTGGTTAAGGATGCTCTGTTTTTGCATACCTAGATTGCCATGTACTGTTTTACTCCATTCTTTCAACTTGACTTTCAATAACCTCAGCTTGCAAGCTAAAATATAACCTGATTTACCCACATAAGTTACAGAGTTCCACCATTCTTTAACTTTTTCTTTAAAGTCTTCAGTTTGCAGCCACCAATTCTCAAACTTAAAATTAGAGGTTGATCTCTCCCAATTACCACATTCCAACAGTGGATTGTGGTCGAAAGTTACTCTAGGTAAGATTGATTGTTTGATCTTTCTAAAGGCAAATCGTGCTGCAATATCATGTCCATCCCCTTTCCTCCATGTGAATTTTCCACCTACAAGAGGTAAGTCTTGCGGTTCCATGTCCTCTATAAATTCAGAAAATTCTTCCATCTCCTTGTTGAATCTACTGCAGTTTTTCTTCTCAGATGGGAATCTCACTACATTTAAGTCCCCAGCCACCACCCAAGGTCCATTAAATAGACCCCTCACAGCCCCCAACTCTCCCCATACTTCTTCTCTTTCTTCTCTACTATTTGGGGCATAGACACTTGATAAATGCCATCCCAAATCTTGTGCTTTCCCTCTGAACTTACAAGTGATGTTGTAAGCCCCTAGCCCCTACTTCACATACTTCACCCTCCTAGATACTACTATCCCACATGATAATGATACCGCCTCTTGTCCCTCCGTGCCTCTAGTTGTGCATATTTCACCTTCCTATTTGCCCACAAATCTTTTACAATTCGGCTTATATCTCTATTGATTTTTGACTCCTGAAAACAATACACAACTGCCCTCCATGTAATCATCAAGTTTTTTATTTGCAGCCTCTTTACTTGGGTCATTGAGGCCCCTTACATTCCAAGAGACTATGTTAACCTTCATTAAGATGAGATAAAGCATCCACCCCACTCCTTGTACCATAGCCCACAAAATTACTCTTTGGTTCCAAATTCTTGAGTTCTTTCGGGATTTTTCCTACTGGAGTTATAGGAACTATTGCTCCCACCGCCTTCTCAGTAGTTTGTCTTTTTTACTGTCAATCGCCAAAAAGAGGTTCAAAGCCACCTCTTCGCATCCAATGAAATGTACCCCAAATTCTTTGCTGAGTCTGATTATGTTTTGTTGGACCCATGAAGAAATTTCATTCTTCGCTGATGTATCAGTTCCATGCTCATTAGAGTTCAGTGGTAAAATATCTTCAATTGTGCCTTCCCCCTCTGCCTTCTGATCTAATTGCATGTCGCATACTGTTTATATCTCCTGATATGTTCTTTCCTCCGTTTGGATAATGGACATATCGTCATCATTATTCAGGTCTGCGACAAACTTAAAATTGTTTCCCTCGTCTCCCAATTCAAATGGAATTAGGGCACCTTCTCTGCCCTGTTCCATTAGAATCTGTTGTTTGCTTCTATTTCATCACGTAAAGGTTCAAAAAACCTTCCACTGTCACTAGGCATCTTTTTTATTTGAGTTGCATCTTTATACGATGCTTTTCTGCCCTCCAGGTCTCCATTGGACTTGTTTGAAACTCCGTATCTTGATTTCCAGTTCCTCAAATCTGTTATTTGTTGTTATACGAGATAAGTTTGCTTGTATCTCAATGTTAACTATGTCTAGACCTTGGGCTGCATTATTCTTCTGTTGTTGCCTTTTTGGGCATGAAAAAATTGGGCCCAAATTTTCCTCTCTTAAGCTGGCCTGCTACAGCTGATAAAGGCTCTTTTCCTTTTTTGTTTTCCTCACGTGTAGAGTCATGTTATCTCCAATTCAAATTTTCGCCAACTATCGATGTACCCACGTGGTGGTCTAACTCTTCCACAGATTTTAACACTAAAGGGGGAAAGAAACCCTTCTTGCCATCGGTACATAATGTTGTTCCTCTCTCCTCGTCGCCTCCTTTCGATAAGTCACCGACGATTCACACCAGATCGGCACTGTATACACAAAACCCTCACTAGTGACTTCAATCTCCTTCGGAACCATCTTCCCATCACCCTTCACCTTGAAGCGTGCCCTGTGCATGTGATTTTTGAGGGTTGTTTCTTCCTCTGCTTCGATGAAACCCCCGCACTGATCTCCGATAAGCTTGAAGACTTTATGGGACCATAGGTTTAGGGGTAAATCCAACACTCTTATCCACACCCAATCTCTCACTACAACTTCCGGCCAGCAACCTCTGATTGGGCTCCACCACTCTAGGTTCATATGCATCTTCTTCCAGACCCATGTTCCTGCCATGACGTGCTCTGCAACCACTATTGTGGGTAGCTCGAAAAGGAAGTGTCCGTCATTCATAGAGAAAATGTTAACTCCTATGGCCGACTTCCAAGTGTTGCAAGCCCACCTTCTTACATCATTGAGGGTTGGTATCTCTTGAAGTGTGCTCTGGAATTTACCGACAATACATCTCTTGAGGAGATCTGTGTCTCCGATGTCGATGTTACGTTCACCACATTCAGGCGGTCACCTTCCACCAGTATGTGCGCCTTCTTCGTGGATTTTGTCGTCCATCTATTGTTCCTTACTGCTTCCTTAAAAGATACTCCTAATGTCTTCCCTTAGTTAGATTGTGTTTTTTGCTCTGTTGTAGGCTCATAGGTGAATTTTGCTATTTTATAAGCAATGTTTCCCCAACCTGTGTTGTAGGATGATTCCGGTGTAATGATGACTACTTTGTTTTGTCCTTGAATAGCAAAAAAACTTATATATATTTGCCAGTTTCATTAGGGTGCAAAAGAAATATGAGTACAAGTCCTTTACTTTCCATCTTTTGACAGAGTCCCCTTGGACCTTCGACGCCTCAATAAATACTGAAATCAGCCATCTCAGGACTTTAATGCTAATCTTCACTCTCCTCATTAAATTCATGCTATGTTCAGTCCACTCGTACCATGTTTCTGCTCCTTTTTTACATCTGGTGATTTCATAAGACTTGAAACCTACGTTATAACATATGGTGTTTTCCCCCATTGACATGATTCCGGCCAAGGTTGCCGGAAAAGGCCCCTTAGGATGTGAGAAAGTACGACTTTATGTTTAAAGTTGGTTGACCTCGAAAATCGAGAGCATTTTCTAAGAAAACTTCCTGTCTAATCTTGAAAATCCTAAGTTTTTAATTCATCTACTTCATAATTAATAGGGGTAAAATTGTAAACTCAGTATGTCAATAATTGTTTTCTTAATAGGTGTGTCAATTCAAAAGTGGACAAGTAATTAGGGACAGAGGGAGAAAGTAGGAGTGCATCTATAATAGTAGGTAGAAGTGTATAGTCTTGTTGCCCTTGATAGTAGGCATATACTACTCTTGTAGTTTCTTATTCTTCTATTTATGTTGCTATCTGTTGTTTTGTGTAGTTTGATTTTAGGATTTTTCAGTGTGAAAAGCGACAAAAAGCGCAAAGCGTGGCAAGGAGCAAGGACTGCGCTTTTATGCTCTGCAGTGAGGCGCTGCTAAAAAAACGAGTGCTTCAGTAGGCAGAGCGAGAAACGCGCTTAAAGCAAAGGCGACAAAAAGCGTGCTTAAGCATTTTTAGGTTCTTTTTTTAACTTCTATATAACACTTGTCTGCTGCAACTCAAACATTTCCCTCTTCTTCTTCTCTGACTCAAACATCTCAACATATGTTGTTGCAACTCACATAATAAGTTCTTTCTCTCTTTTCTTCTTCTTCTTTGGATCGTCTTTCAATCTTTCAGCGACCACTTCTAGGATTTTCTTTCCGCTATTATGATTTGTTTTTCTTTACTTATTTGGTTTTGTTGTTTGCATTTGCTTAATATGTTATGATTATGAGGATTATTGACTGTCTTTTATTTACTTTTTAATTTAAGAATTGAAAGATTTGCTTAATATGTTATTTCTATTCAGTTCTTGGTTATTTATATATGCATATTTAATATTTTTTATTTTTGTACTAAAAAGTGTGAGCTTTGCTTCACGCTTTGGTGAAGCAAGCCCTCATCGCTTTTTTCCGCTTCTCACTCTCCAAAACACTAAAAATTTTGTTGTAATAATGTTTTGTTACTATTTGTTATTTTGGTTATTATCTATTGTCTCTTGTACTTCCATTACGTCTTTTTCTAAAAAAAATCCTTGAACCAAGGGTCTATTGTAAACAGCCTCTTTACCTCACCTCTTAGGTAGAAGTAAGGTCTGTGGACACTTTACCCTCTCCAAACCCCACTCTATGGGACTACACTGGGTATGTTGTTGTTGGTGGTGGTGGTGGTCTACTTTAAGGTAGGATGGAGGCCTACATATTCAACTACAATGATGTCTTCCTATTCTTTGATCCAGTATAGATTGGCTTAAAAAAAGTAGCTTTTAAGCCCCCAAGGCCTAGCTCAAGTGGCAAAAGGTGGAGGATTTGTGGCTTAGGTCGCAGGTTCAAGCCCCACACCATGCAAAGCGAAGCCTGGTATTTAAGTGGAAAGGGGTAGAGGGGCGGGCCCATTATCCACCGAGTTTAGAAGGCTGCGATTGGTCCAAAGGGCGGGTCCCAGACGGATTTCTCAGTTATCAAAAAAAAATAGTTTTCAAGTCAAAAAAAAAGTAGGGAGACCTATTTTTTGTTTTTAAATTTTTTTAAAGTCATTTTTAACTTATTTTAAGTTATTTTAAACATTGCCGAACACATCCAAAAGCTAAAAATAACTTAAAAGTAGGTTTGACCAACTTTTAAGCCAATCCAAACAGGCTCTTTATCTACTCCTCTGCTATATGGTTGGGCAATTAATACAAAATAGCTTGTGCTTCTTAAATTAATTCTTCCTCCATTTCAATTTGCTTTTTCTACTTCTCTTTTTAGTCCGTTTCAAAAAGAATATATCTTTCTTTTTTTAGCAACTCTTTAATTCCAACTTTTCACATGACATGTTTATAGCCACAAGATTCAAAAGTCCTCTTTACTTTCTTAAACTCAAGTCAAAATAGGACAAACAAATTGAAACCATGGGAGTAACTAGTAAGCAACTGCAATTTTGAGTTCACATATAATCTCTTATTCTAATTTTTCCCCGTGAAAGAATTTTGATTAAAAGAAATGCTCCCAGACACAATTTTTGAGAAATACACTTAAGGTCCCTTTCGAATCTCATGTCACCCATTCCGGTGGACTTCCTCCACCGGAATCTTTCCTCTTCTTTACTTCCCAGCCAACCTTTCTTTCGTCCTTCCTCCTCCCAACTACTCCACCTTTTCTTTCTTCTCTTCCTCCTCCAAACTACTACTTTTTTCGGGACAGCTTCATGTTTCTCCTACCTCACTCCAACTGTGATCATGGGAAAATAGGATTTACTTCAATGCAGGATTCAAATCTATTGACATCACTAGATGGACAACGAACACAACAGTCTGGTATGAATGGGTGGAGAGAAGTCGCAAAATGATGAGAAGGACAGAGATGAGCAGCAACACTATGGAATGGATTTGCTTCACCTTGAAGGAAGCTTCGAAGGACCAAAAAACCCTGATCAGGAGATGGAAAATGTCAGAAATAGGGGCAGGGCATTTTAGTACCAGGAAGAGTAATGAACATGTAAGATACATGAGCATTCTCTCTTTAAATAAGGGAAGATCAGTTTTGATCATCCCAGAGACGACATTGAATGCTGGTTGGTGTGACATTGCTCACAAAATTGAAGAGTTCATTAAATGCCCAAAGAAACAGGATGTGGCAGGCCCACCCAGGTTAACTGATGTCAACTACCCTTATGCAAAGGCAGTTAGAGACAATAAATGGTTTCCAAGGAAAACTGAAGAAACAGAGGTAAAAATGGATAAGGGGTAATAGAAATTGCTACTAAACCAGGAGTCCAAGAGGCAGGGCTGCTAAACAGATGTTTGATAGGGGGCTTGGAAGAAGGGTGCAAGGAGGGACCTTCGTTGAGTAAGATAAGGTGATGGTCCTCAACTGCATGGAAAAACACCTTTGGGGTAAATATCTACGAGTTGAATAATAGTAGATTTCTATTTGAATTCCCCAACAGATTCATGGCGGACCAAGTCATACAACAACAATGGTACTGGCAGAAGAACAAACTCAATCTCAAATGGTGGAATCCTACTGAGGGATGCACATCGATCTCTAGAAGCCCAAAAGAAACCTGGATTAGAGCCGTCGGAATACCACTACAGTTGTGGTCGCACAAAGCTTTTCGGGAAATTGGAGAAGTTTGTGGGGGCTGGTTGGCTACAGAAGAAGAAACAGAGCTCAGGAACCACATGAAATGGGCCAGAATCCTGGTCGCGAACAAAGGGAAGAATATTCTGAAAGAAGTCGCAATCTCACATAATGGGCTCAAGTTTTATATCCCGATCTGGTCGAAATCAAATCTCAGATTTGAATTTCTGCCGGAGTCGATCGGAAATAGCGACGGAGGTGTTGGATGGCAGTACCCAGAGAACCCGATTAACCAGCGGACAAAGCAGAGCAATCTCTGTAACAAAGTACCAATATCCCATAGTTTTAGGGATTTGGTTAACATAGATCACGTGGGCAGCGCAGAGTTGACAGTAAGGGGGAAAAGAGCGTCAAAATCTTATGCTCAACACGTGGAGACTTTCAATGAGAAAAGGGCTAAGGAAAATTACTTTTTGGACCCGGCAAAAAAAACTAAAATTGGGCCGGATCCAGCAGCCTAATTTATTTACAACTTCTTAAATGAATTTGGGCCCATCTCCTCAATAAAAGCCGACTTCTATGAGGTCTCTCATAGCACTTCTCAACAGCAAATCACCCCAAGTGACATGCAGATAGCAGAGAAGAGAACTGAGGATGAAGTAATGGAGAATATAGTGGAAAACGAGGGGACAGCTCACAGCTATCCAAGGGGTTAGACCAGCCTGAAAGCTTAGTGACAAAGGATAGCAGAACTACAAAAGGAACTACAGATTTAATAGTCCAAAATTCTACAGAAGCAATACAAAATTGGGAAGTGGAGGATGCAGAGCCTCTTTGCGCTCAAACACAACTCATGATACAAGACAAAGAGAAGGAGAATTCACTATGGGTACGACTAAATATGGTGAAATTAGGGAAAATCCTGGGGGCAGACTTTCAGGGACACGAGGAGGAAGCTCTGGAACTATTGCTTCAGATTGATAGTAATAGAAAAGTAAGGAGGATGGAGACTGATGCAATATTCAGGAAGACCAGAATCAAAGGTGCCCAAGAACTCAAGAGCTTGGTGGCCTTTGATGTTAAATACAATAGTGGAAATTGGGTAAAGGGGAGGAACAACCATATTAGTTCTTGATGCAATTCAAATTAATCTCATGGAATGTTAGGGGATTGAACTCTAGAGTATGGATGGCAACGGAACTGGGATGTGCCGGTTCCGGTCCATTCCGGTCCGTTACCGATTCCGTCTCGGTTCCGGTTTGTACCGGTTAGATCCGGACTTCAGCGGGTTCGGGAGGGGGAACGGGACAGAAATCGGGATTTACCGGTTAGTCCCGGTTCCGGTCCGGTTCGTCATTTTTTTTTTTTTTTTTTAAATCTTAAATTTAATTAATTTATATAGCCGTTGGGCAACGTCTTTTGGGCCCCACCAACGGCTCTTTCACCCCCATAACTCCCCTTTACACCTTCCTACCCCCCAAACTTTTTTTAATACCCCAACCTTCTAAAAACTACATTTTCATCCTTTTTTTTAACTATAAATACCTCCAATCTTTCATTCTTTTCACTCACAAAAATATCATCTTCTACTCTCTCTACTCTCTAGTCTCTAATCTCTAATTCTCGTTTAAATTACGAATTTGGTCTTTGGAAATTGGAGCTTCAAAATTCAACTTTTAATTTTCGGCTTCCGGTCATACACGTCTACTTTTTTAAGTAGACGTTTGGTACATTTGTTCCAACTCACTTTCATTTATTTATTTATTTGTTTGCATTTAATTATTTATTTTGTGAGTAATTAGTTTCTAGTCTCTACTTATTTAGTTATTTATT
>JAJOOS010082174.1:0-13005 GCA_029582725.1 Solanum chiquidenum
CCCTTAGTCCCTATTTTCCCATTAATTAATGTTGATTGTACTTCCGCGACCGATGAAGTGAGATGACAAGTTTGAGAGGCTTGTTTGGGGTTCCTTCGGGTTCCTCATTCGCCATGTCACGTCTAGGCCCTAGGCTTGGGTCGTGACAGACATCATGGCCTTACTTTGGGTCATGACAATTATTGATTTTAGAGGTAAGTGGGACTAGTTTTTAGCTCCAGTGGAGTTTGCGTATAATAATTACTACCATATAAGTATTAAGATGGCTCCCTTCAAGGAGTTGTATGGTAGGATGTGTTATTCTCCGGTGGGCTAGTTTGATGCTTTTGAAGTTAGGCCATTTTTAAGTTATTTTTCAATTTTCGAATTCCATTATTGATATTGGTATCACTTTTCCTGTTTTGGTGTATCCGTCATATTTTTGATAGTGTGGCCTCATTCAAAGGCCCTTCGAAAGGGAAAGCTATGAAGTAGAGGTTCAAGTGCGGTTTCGACCTTAAGATATGTTATGGTTTCCCTCATTTAAACTTGGATTAGCATGATTATATATATATATATATATGAGAAGTAAGATTCTTAGGAAGGCTTTATGATTAGTTCATAGGATTGGATGATCTTTACTTGATATTTTGGCCAATTTGTGTTATTTAGCTTAGAATTTTAGTTGATAAGCCTTACTTTAGGTTGATTCTTAGCTTGGTTGTTGTTATAGATCCTTAAAATGATCTTAGGTGGCGTGAAACTTAAACTTTATGTGCATGGGTTGTTTTGGGATTTGGTGTACTCTTTTTCAACAAGTTTTGAGTTTATCGCTTTATTGGTCATAATGTTTTGGGCTTAAGGTCGTGAACTTGAACTGGCTAGAGTTCTAGGTTAGTATGATTATTTTGTGATGGGTTCGTACCTTGTTGTGTGTGTAGTATGGCTTCTTTGAGAATCAATTGATTATGTCTGTATGGAATCATGTTCATGTAGCATGTCGTTGGCATATTCACAATTGCCTTTGTGGGATATGGTGTTTGGGTCATTTAATGGTTTTGCTACGTTTTCTACTAGCTTTTAGCTAGGAAACATTGTTTTTGAAAGGAAATACATTATTCTTTACTTCCTATGCATATGTTGATAAACTTTGGTGGCCCGCTGACTGAATTATGGGTTTTACTTTATTCAATCTGTAATTGAGCTGAGGCAGGTTTTGTAGTTGTCTCGAGTGTCCATGGGAAAGCCAGCGAGATAATCCCATAACTTTTTACTTAAACCTGCAGTGGACACATGTTCATCGCATCTCATTGTGTGTTTGTTTGCATATGATTGGTTGGCTTATATAGTTAGAGTTGTTGTTGTCTTTACTCTCGATAGTGTTTTCTTAATTTTAGCCTAATATCAGACTCCATGATAAAACTATCGTGCTGTTTAAGTTTATTTATGATCTTTCTGAGCTTGGTCAGGCTGTGATACATAATGAATACCCCGTATTTTGGTACTCATACTACACTTTTGAATCTTTTTCTAATGCAACTCCTATTATAAGCCATCCTCTTTGTGCATCAGATCTCTCGAGATCTCCCGTGGTTGTCACACACTTTCCTTTACCTCTTTTGTACGGACTAGATTTTGTATTTTGATTAGTCAGTTCAGTTGTATATAGTCCTTTATATACTTAGATGTTCCTACACCGGTCACACTAGGTTCAGAGTTTGGTTCTCTTGTGTAGTTTGTTTTTCTTGATCACTTTTATGCCCCTTTGGTATATTTTGTAATGTATTTACATATTTATGCTATATGCCCTATTTTGTATCTTTATTATTCAAGATTCCACTCTTTCTCTTCTTTTAATGTTTGACTTCTACTTTATCTTGTTTGGGTTTTTAGTTTTCCTACGGGGTTTTCTTGGCTTTCCTACTGGGGGTTTTCGTAGGCATCATCATGTCTGAATATCGGGTTGTAACATAGACGAATCGAATGGATCTGTATTTTATTATGCCATACAAAATAAGATAATTGTTAGCAAAAATGTCAGATTTCTACGAAAGGACCATTTAGTAAGTCATGATTATAGAAAGAAACTAGTTTTCAAAGAAACTAAGAATAGAAATAACAAAAGCGCAATTCATAACTTCAAGAACGTTTAATTGACAAGTTAGAATTGATATTGATTTTATTTAAGTAATAGAAGAAACATTTACAAATATAAGAAAATTCACTGCTTTAAAGTAAGGAGAGTGATATTAAGCAAAAAAAAATATACTATATGAATATGTTGTTAATACATCAATAACAAAAGATATTGAAAAAAATATTGACACTCAAAAATAAAATAATGTGACTAAAATAGTAGCAACATTTTATCATAGTAAAAGAATAGTAACAAAGATTGATTTGGTGTACACTCTTGAGAGATTTTTATCATAGGATCCCAAGTACAAAATCGGTCAATATCGATGAAACACTACTAAATGAAGTTGCATTAAGAAAATAACTTGAGAAGATCATTTTGCAAAGCTTATTGGCGAAAGCATTCAATAAGTCATGTAAGTGATTTTTTCTTAAAGTTGTAGATGCATAGTTAAGAGTCTCAATTGGAGATTGTTAGGGCATATATTACTAATCATGTATTTAAATATAGTAATTCTAACAATTGTCATGATTAAATGTCTAAGCGGGAGATTGTAGAGATTTATACTAGTAGTCATATGTTTAAATATAACATTTATTATATAATAATTATTTTATTTGGCTATAATAAAAATCTAAATGCATCATGTATTCGTTGATGTATTTTCTTACTTATATAGTAGGAAGAATTACTAAAATATTGAATTTAAGACATTAATTTACACAATTTAAATCTAGTCTTTTTATTTACAACACTAATATTTTAATTACAAATATGAAAACGTATTAAAAAACATACCTACACGTTTCTATGCCTACTTTATTGTTTTGGTGGGCTGATTTTATTGGACTCATAATTTATTTTATTATTTTGGAAATCTCAATAACAATTATATTTAGATATGTTCCTTTATTAAAAAGTAGAGGAAGTGACATCCATTTCCCCAATATATTTGTCAAATATTTTATTAATTATATTCAAAAACTGATATAATAAAATTAATCTTTTATTTATTACTCGTTAAGGAATGTGAGAGGTATATATACACTCAGACATGAAGGGAGTATGAATATTCTGAAATACTAAAAAAAATCCTTATTATAGTCTTTGCATTTCACAAGGTTTTTGGGTTTTGATTTCTCTTTTTCCTTTGATTTTGAGTTTTGAATTTTTCGTCTTCGTTTGCATTTCACAAGGTTTTTGGGTTTTGATTTCTCTTTTTCCTTTGATTTTGAGTTTTGAATTTTTCGTCTTCCTTTAGGATTACCAGGACACTATGTTTATTCAAGTCCTTAATCTCCTAAGGTATATTCCGAAATTCAATCAGACCTACCCCTGTTAATTGGTATACATTTCCTCAATATATATGATAATGATATATGCTATGTTTTTTCTTAAAGTAGGCAGATATACTCATTTTTTTAGAAGCATTTTTATTTTGTTTTTTTAGTCGATGTTAATTCCATGTTCTCCTCAATTATAGCGATGGTATCAGAATCATCCATCACCCTTCGTGTCAATGGTATAAGGAAGATGCGTGGCCACACAACTCGAAAAGTGCTACCTCAGAAAAAGCTACCTACTTGTGGTACAGTGAAAGGTACCTGGTGTGGAACCGTCGAGGCTTTCCCACATTAATGGCTATCTTTTGGCGGTGTTGAAGAGTGGATTTAGAGTCCCAAAATTTGTATAAGAAAGTTATTGTCTATATATGTAATCTTGGGAGGAGAGTATTTTTGTAGCTCATCTGCTCATGCTTAAAGGTCTTACATTTATCTTCATTTGAAGCATAGTTGTCTTGTTTTCCTTGGGAGTATGCCCAACTTTTGGCTTTTCTCCTTTAGCTGCTTTTTCCTTTCTCCAATAGTTATTTTATATCCCAAAATAGTTTGCTTTATGATGTGGACTTCTAACATTTCTTCTTTATTTTTTATCCAAAAAAGGCGGTTTCATCGTTATCAATAGAGTTAGAGATTTCTAGCTAAATGTCAGCCAAGGAGGAGATTGGGGAGAGTTGTGCACTTGTTGTATATGATGGGAGTGCATCTAGAATCAATGAAATTTGGCTTCAACTTTATCTAGTTTCTGAGTATGACAGTGGAGAAGGTTTACCATATGCTCCAATAGTGTAACAACCCGAACCGTCGTTATTTAGGAGAAACAAAAATTCGAGAAACTTTTGGGCCATTGTCCCGCCAGAGCAGGCCAGTTGCCACTAGGGCGGCGGCGCCAGGGCAGAGTAGGTTGGCGCCAGAGAGGGATAGGCAAGACAGAATGTAAATAACGCGAAATCTTATTTTCTCCTTCTTCCTAAAATACCTATTTTAGTCGTAAAACACCTTAGAAACCCCCCAAAAAAGTTATTGCAAGCTTGGAAAGAATGGAGAAAGAGATTTCTCGCATGAAGATGTCAATAGATTACGGATTTCCGGTCAGGATCACCGCCACGAATCCTGGAAACAAGAATCAAAGACCAAAACTCTGTGCAGCTGCTTGGCGCCCAGGTAGGCTAGGTTTTATGAATTGAGTAGTTATAAATCTGTGTTCACTCCGTATTATGTATAAATCAATGGTAGTATTATGCGTAGGCCTTCGTGCACCAAATAAAATATGGTTAAATCCTAGAACGAAGCCTTAGATGATGATATAGGGTTAGGTACGGTTGAATTTGTGCTTATGGTCACGAGGATCTTAAATTCAAATCTGTCATAGTATGGAGAGATAAATGATTGGCCAAATAAAATGCACTATTCAAGTATATTTTATTTCACATAGAAAAGTGATGTTTCTAATCTTACAGTTCATAGATCAAAATATAATGTCAGTATGGTACAAATGAATCATTGTGCGAAAGTATAACCGTAAGATATAAAGTGTGGTTTGTACCTCAGAGCATAAAAGATTTTTGCAAAAATCCTGACATTATTAAATGGAAATATATGGTGGATGCAATGAACTTGTTTCAGTCTCTCAATAGATTAAATACTTGAATATATATAATGAATGATTATTATGTCTAACTAGACGATGAAGGTTATATGAAAATGCTTGAAGGATTTAAAAGGTCTTAAAGCAATTCCATTAAGTACCCAATGGTTTTGATACTGCTTAACATAGAGAAAGAATATTTTTTATCTCATGAAAATGACTTAAAGTGTCATATATTAGTGCAATTGGTGCACTTACAGATTATTGGTTATACAAATGCTAGAAGATTAATTATTTGATATACATAACAAAAGTTAAATGAAATGATTGTCATATTATCATTCACGTTATGATAAGAAACTAACAAAACAAGTGACTCAACACATAGAACATATGTGATTTTCATTGAGAAGAAAAGACGAGCTTCAATAAAATTGAAATGATCAATCTCCGAGTCATAAATGATTTGATTATGTAGATACAAAATATTTATTTTATCTGCATAAAGCTAGATTACAAATGGAATATTTATTTACATATGGAGGCACAACAATAACTCGACATTCAAAGAATCAAACATTACTAACCACTTCTTCAAATCATGCAGAAATAATTGATATATGAAGTAAGTTGGGAGTGTGTTTGGTAAGAATCGTGATCTATCATATTCAGAAAATATGTGTTTTTTTGAAAAGGATATTTCATCCACCATATACAAAAATAATATATAGCTCAATTGAAGAGAGGATACAAGCAAAGGAGATCGGACAAAGCATATTTCTCCTATCAAAGTTATTACATGTAAGGCCGGTAACATAATTTGTAGGAGTTTGGTAATCACTGAAGCTGAGTTAGGTGAACCAAAAGCAGACTGTGCTACTAAATTCCTCAAACATGATTGGATTCCATGCATATTTGGATTTTGTCAACATATGTAGCCATCTAGTGTTGCTTAACATCGAATGTAACTATACCCATCATATTCCAAATTGATAAGCTTACGCGAAAGGATACAACAACACACTTGGCAAAAACAAGACTCACTACAACAGATATCACAAAGCATGGTCTCTGGTAAAGGTAACACTGCTCCTGCATTTCTTAGGTATGATTGGATTTTGTGCTAATTTGAATTATATTTTTATTGTTCTTCCTCTTCCTTTTGTAGCAACTTTCTTCTCTTCCAGATGGAGAAGCTAATAACTACAAGGGAGTTGGATTTGCTAGAGAAGGTGGTGGTGGTATACCTGCTTTTCCTGTTCGTGATCCACTTCCATTAGCTCGTGGGCCAAAATTAGCACCAAATAGAAGAGCTATGACATTTATGTTGAGGCCTTGTGAAACACTACCTTAAAACAGAGGTAGTATGTATATAAGAGGTTGGTGGATGTTATTATTGCTTCCCACAACTTCCTGAGCCACCAAACCTCAGACCTGGAAACTTTGATAACTACAACCACAAGTAGGCAAAATCATTGTAATGATCATCCATTAACTTAGATTTTTTTTTTATATTATTCATTTTGTAACACGATTCTACCTACTTGAGAATGCAATTCTCAAAGTTTTCATATCCGAGGTTTGGTGGCTCAGAACATTGTGGGAAGCGATAAATAACATCCACCAACTTCTTATTTACATACCACCTCATTTTTTTAAGGTAGTGTTTCACCAGGCCTCGTCATAAATACCATAAATCTTCTATTTGATGCTAGCTCTTGCCCACGAGCTGATGGAAGTGGATCATGAACATGAAGGTAGGTATACCACCACCACATGCTCTAGCGAATCCAACTCCCTTGTAGTTATTAGTTTCTCCGTCTGGTAGATAAGAAAGTTTCTACAAGAGGAAGAGTAAGAACAATAAAAACAGAATTCAAATTAGCACAAAATCCAAGCGTACCTGAGGAATGCAGGAGAAGTGGTAGCCATTTCTGGAGACCATGCTTTGTGATATCTCTTTCAATGAGTCTGGTTTTTGCCGAGACTGTTGATGTATCCTTTGATGTAAACTTATCAATTTGTACTATGATGTGTACAATTACATTCAATGTGAAGAAGCACTAGATGGGTACATATGTGGACATATTTCCCTTATAAAATTAACAAAGTTAAAATAACATGCAATCACTAACAAACAGTAAACAAAATGACCACGATAAAATGCACTACATCAAAGTGTAATAAGATTCTTAATAAAATAGAATGAAAACTAAAAAATAATGAGGAAATTAACTTAACTTAAACAATATACACATTTTTTGAGAATAAAATATGGCAGTATAATAATAATAATATTTCAAAACTAGAAAAAGTAATAAGACAAAATCAAAATATTAGCATTGACACATATTTGGTAGAAAACATAAGCTCACAGTTAACTAAAAAGAATCATAGTAGTTCAAAATACCAAGAAAATTACTAAGTTAGTGGCGAATGACAAAATAATTAATGATTTTTTTTTGTGTAAAACCAACCTACTAACAACAGTAATCAGTGATACAACAACACAACAAAAATGAAATAACATCTAAAATAGAACGAGTAAAATCAAGGTACCCAACCTTTATGGAGTTTATTGGAGTAACACCAGGCTGAAGTGCAAACTTAGCAGCAAAAAAAAAAAAAAAAAGTAAAATAGAGATAACACAGTCACCAAAGATGAGGAAAGCAAGGCAGTGAGCCAGATATGGTTCACCAGTGATATTTGCGGAGGGGTCTAGTTGCTCAGTGTTACGTTGTTGGTTGTTATACAACAAAGCTATGCTGCAACTTTGATCTCGCCAAACTTCCTACAAAATGAATAAAAGACACGAAAATGGGGAAAGAGGAAGGAAGACCTTGGTGGTGTGGGTCTATTTCTGATTTTTTTGGGGGTTTTGGCTAGCTTTGGTTGGGATTTTGTGATAAGATTGAGGTGGTTTCAGTTTGGTTATTCTCCGACGTCGTTACTTTACCGGAGAAGCAAAAAGAATTTAAGTTTTGGTGGTCACCGAGGTTATTTAGGGATTGATGGGTGTGGTTTTTTCTGGAGAAGGAGAGAAAAGGGAGGAATAGTCTTTAGATGGTGGTGGTTGTTTAGTAGAATTTTGACGAACACTGTGAAAATGGAGGTGGTTTGGTTGGGGTTTCAGGTGTTGTTTTGCTGGTGGATTTGAAGCTTTTTGGTGGTGGTGTCTGAGAGGGAAAAAAAGGAAGAGAAAGCTTTTAGGGTTTTGTCAATTTTTGAAACTTTACACCACAAATGAAAATTATTTTACCACCACTATTTTAATGACTAAGCAAGACTTATATAGAAAAAAAGCAACTTCTACACAATATAATGGGCAAAAACCATGGGCTCAAGACCATGGCCCAAAATTGTTGGTTAATAAAATAGGTATGTATCAATATATCAGGCTCTGGGAACGTGTGTCGCACGTTTTATCCTTGTTAATGAGTTGTACGTTGTATCTTTATTAATTATCAAATTATGTGCCCAACAATTCTCTATCCATTTTTATTTTGTTATTTTAAACTTCATCAAATGATTTTTTAGTTTTAACTTACTTGTCATCAAATTATGTTTCTTCTCTCTACAAGAATGTATTAGAAATGCAAATGTCAAACTTTGAGAAAGAGGTTGAAAAACTTTATAAAGAGGTTTATGTCACGCCTCGAGGCTACCACCTAGACGCAGACACGGGACCTAGGACCACAAGTGATCCCAAGCTAACCCTGCTGGCATGATCATGAGCATACTGCAAACAAACAGAGAAATAAAACTGATGCGGAAGCTAATAATAAGTAAATCTGAAATAGTGGGGAATACCCATATACTAAAACTGACTATATGAAATCTGACAGTTTAATACAAAAGAGACATCAAACTCAATTACTAAGATGATTCTAACTATGTCTGAAAATAGCCTCTAAACTGACTAGAAATGTTGGGACATGCTCCAACTAAATCTAGCAAAACTAAAACTAAAGGACTAAATATACTGAAAAGAAACTCATCACTATTGTCCTCGGAGAATGAGGACTCACCAATGATTTTGCTGACTGAAGATCGGGAACCGATCTAAGCGTGATCTGGATGCTGAGAACCTGAACCTACATCACGAGAAGATGTAGCGCACGTATGCGTCAGTACTTGAAAGGTACTGAGCATGCAAAATAGAGTCAAGCTGAATAAGACATATAACTGAACAAGTGATAAAACAAGTATAATATGCATAAGATGAGATACTGAATCTGAACTAACTGAATGCAATGACCAATTTATAACATGCTGACTGAATACTGAATGAACTGTAAATATGGTCAATGCAATAGAGTCTGACTGAACAGTGGGGGCTACTAATAATCGAAAATAAAACTACATGAGCTAAATGTGGAGTCCAATGTATACGCCCCATCGAGAGGACCCAATATACCCTACCAAAGGTATAGAGGCATGCTGGCGTGATTACATAATGATGCTCACGAAAGGGACTTACACCTACGTGGCTCATAGTTTTGGGTCTATATGGGTACGTAGAACCCTAGTCCAACTCGGTATTATTCTACTTCTAATAGATTAAGTGATTAACACATTATGACTGAATTTCTATAATACTGGATACCTCAACAATGAACATGAAAAATTGAGAATGCAACAATTAATCTGATAATGATGCATTCATAAACTGAGGCATGTATAACTGAATACTGAAATATCTTACCTAGCATGTGTAATTCAAGAACTAAAGAAATATATAGCTAGGGTTCTGAAATTCATGCAATAAACTGAGCAATAACATAATAATCTGATTTGGAACATTTAAATAACTAATTTATGATGATCTGTTGAAATTCTAGAAACTCTAGGTCTGTTCATAATTATGGAATCAAGAATCTGACTGAATTCTAGGGATCTAATAGGCAAAAGTAACCCACTAGTGAAATCCCACATACCTGGTGACGAATTCCATGGAGAAATCTTTCGATTTCGAGGCTGGAACCAATGGGAACTTGCTGCGTTCGTGAACTAGGGTTCTTGGCCTTTTTCTCCTCTTAGCGTTCTAATTTTTCTAAATTTGATTAATGATTTGACTTAGGTAAGTTCTAGTTATGTTTCTAGGCTTAAACTGACTAAAACCTCATAATTTAGGGTCTAAACGATGTAGCTTAGGGGTCCAACGAAATAAGAAAAGATCAAAAGTCCCCTGACTTAACTGCTGTCGGAGTGACCGACGGACGGGACCTACGGGTCGTAGGTTGTCCGTAGATTGGGGTCGTAGGTCAACTCTGCCCGACAGGGCTTCACTAAAACGGGCATACATTTTTACTCGGAGGTCGGATTTTAGCAAACTCAGCGGTGTTGGAAAGAGAATTCAATTATCTATTATATCATAGGTCATAGGAGACATAATTCCTTTTGTGCTAAGAGTTATGACCATTTTAAGTTGACCCAATCAATAATTTTCCTCTAACTGGCTGCTGACACTCACCTACAGTCATACCTACGGACCGTGGATCGAACGACGGTCCATGCTGGTCAGCCGTCGTTTGCATCAGAGGTTGGGTAAAGGGGGCCTCGATCCACGGACACAGACCACATACTGTGGTCTGACGTACGGATCGTGGGTTTGTCCGTGGGTTGAGACTTAGCTAATTTTCTGAGCTGGGTTTGGGAGGGGTTGCAGTGGTCAACCACGAACCACCAGCACAGGCCGTGGTCTGACCTACGGTTCGTGGATGGCAACCGTAGGTTGCACCTACAACTTATCAAAATCTACATTTTTGGTCTGTCTTGGATACGGGGTGTTACAGTATCTCCCCCTTGGGACCATTCATCCTTGAATGAAGACTAAAATAGCTGAGTAGGGAGGGTAAGAGCTGCAAACCCTACTACTAAGCACTGGAAGCTAATTTCTAACTGAACTGGGTTCCAAGAACATGCAAATACGCTTAAAATGAAAGGCTGACATAAGGAACAAAATACTAAGACTGAATTAGCGCATGAATAATTGAAAAACTGAAGAGGAACTATTACCTCAAGTTGGAATGGAATTGGAAGGGAAAAGGTGAGGATACTGGGACTTCATGGCTGCATCTGCTTCCCAAGTAGCTCCCTCTACGGACTGGCTCCTCTACAAAACCTTGACTGAAGCGACTTCCATAAATGAGAGGTAAATTGAGAACCTCTATCTGAGATGATACACAAAGGAATCCTATGCAACCTCACAATCTCATTAATGTAAAGCCTGCCGTAATCCTCCATTGAATCTGTAGTCTTGACTGCCAAAAAGCGAGAAAACTTAGTAACTCTATCAACATTCACCGAAATAGAGTCATGATGTCTGCGAGTACGAGTAACATTTGCGATGAAGTCCATGTTGACCACTTCCCACTTCCCACTTCCAAGTAGGAATGTCAATCTCTTGAGTCATACCTCCTGATTTCTGATGTTCTACCTTGACTTGCTGGCAATTGGGACACTTAGCCACAAAGTCTACTATATCTCTTTTCATACCATTCCACCAATAGACTTCCCGCAGATCACGGTACATCTTAGTGGCACCTGGATGAATAGAATATCTGGAGTTGTGGACCTCTGCAAGAATATACTGTCTCAATTCACCCACATCAGGAACACACAATCTACCCTGATAGCGAAGTACACCATCTCCCCCTTGGGAGAAAACCTCCACTCTTTGATTGTTGACTGCACCCTTAAGTTTAAGCAAGATTGAATCACTGTCTTGATTTTCCTTAACCTCTACTACCAAAGAAGATTCTTCCCTATTCTGAACCGTTACACCCTCATCTGATATGCTCATAAGATGAACTCCTAGGCGAGCAAGTCTATGAACATCCCTTGCTAACTCCTTTCTTTCTTCCACAACATGTGCTACACTACCCATGGATAATTGGCTAAGAGCATCTGCTACTACATTTGCCTTCCCTAGATGGTAATACACGCTCATATCATAATCTTTGAGGAACTCAAGCCACCATCTTTGGCGAAGATTCAACTCTTTCTGGGTGAACACTTATTAAAGGCTCTTATGGTCAGTGAACACATCTACGTGCACACCATACAAGTAGTGTCTCCAAATCTTGAGTTAAAACACCACTGCTGCAAGCTCGAGGTTATGAGTTGGATAGTTATTCTCATGCACCTTAAGTTGTCTAGAAGAATAAGCTATATCCTTATCTCGCTGCATCAACACACAACCTAGGCAAACTCTGGATGCATCGCAATATATAACATAACCGTTTGAACCCTCTGGTAGAGTCAAAATAGGAACTGTAGTCAACCTGGTTTTCAGTTCTGCGAAGCTTTTCTCACAATCATCTGACCATTGAAACTTCACCATCTTCTGAGCCAACCTAGTCAATGGTGAGGCTATGGATGCAAATTCTTCCACAAACCTTCTGCAATAGCCCGTGAGACCCAAGAAACTTCTGATATCTAAAGGAGAGGTAGGTCTGGGCCATTGTTTCACTGCCTCTATTTTCTGAGAATCCACTCGGATTTCTTCGCTGGATACTATATGCCCAAGGAAAGCAACTGATTGCCAACAAAACTCGCATTTGCTAAATTTAGCGAATAACTGGTGATCTTTGAGAGTTTGTAGGACAACCCTCAAATGACTCGCATGTTCTTCCTCATTCTTAGAGTAAATGAGGATATCATCAATAAAGACGATAGCGAACAAGTCCAAGTACAGCTTGAACACTCTGTTCATCAAATCCATGAAAGTTGTTGGAGCATGGGTTAGTCCAAATGACATGACTTTAAATTCATAATAACCATACCGAGTTCTGAAGGCTGTCTTTGGAATGTCACTATCTCTGACTTTAAGCTGATGATAACTCGATCTGAGGTCTATCTTTGAGAAATGACTAGCACCCTGAAGTTGGTCAAACAAGTCATCAATCCTGGGGATGGGATACTTATTCTTGATTGTGACCTTGTTCAACTGCCTATA
>JAJOOS010082177.1:0-14696 GCA_029582725.1 Solanum chiquidenum
TGAATATTATAAATCAAAATAAAGAAAAAAAATAAAAAATTGACAATAAAGACAAATGATAATCCTGACCAAAGTGAGGTATTACATCTTTCTTTTATACATCACTTTTATATTTTTCTAAATTGAGATATCAAACTTCAACTATAACTCTAAAATATGTTCAACATATAATTTATTTTCATATTTATACGTAATGGATTATTTGTGAAATTAACTCTTTTTATTTTTTTTTAAAAGTCAAATAGTTCCTATAATATATATATATATATATATATATATTTTGTTATTTTAAATTACGGCTATAATCAATAACAAAAATTCATACTACACCGTTATTATTACATTGTTTAAATTGCGATTTAATAATAACTAAAATTTGAAATTCAATCTATTTGAATTCGAAAACTAAAAACGATCCTTAAAATATTTTTGATATTCAAATATAAAATTATTTTCAAAAAATATTTGATTAAATTTTTTCTCATCGCTCGAAGCGCGAACAATTTCACTAGTACTTATATAAAAAGAGAAAGTAATACAATGTAACTTGCTTTTGGTACAATTTTCTTATGCTATGCTAGTCCTCTTCAACTGTCCCTTACTGATGAGATGCGTAATAAAATATCTGGCTGGCTAAGTATAAAAAGACAGCACACGTGTCACCAAATAGAGTACAGATGTCTCTATTACAATGAATGCACCAAAATTAATCTTCACAATATCAAAAATGCCCTTATTTGTCTCATCATATTTTCAGCACAAGGTACAATTATTTTAAGTTGTGTTAGTCCTTTAGAAGTGCCACTTCTAAATAAGGGTAAAATTGCCACATCCACTCCACATGGATAAAACATTCAACCTTGACAAAAATTAAATAAATTATTAGTATTAGTTAAAATTTAAAATTTAAAAATTATTATCCAAAAAAATAATATTTCTTTTATAAAATAAAATGTAAAATATTTTTCTTACCCCACACCATCACGTCCTCTCACCCCCACCCCCACCCCCACCCCCAACCATTTTTTAAAGTTTTTTTTTGGTTAAATTTCTTTTATAAAAGAATTTAATTTATTTTACTTCATCCCCCCACCCAAATACTAATTTAGATATTATTTTATTTTTTTAAAAAAATAATTTTACTTGCCGACGTATGACATTTTTATTTTTTACTTATTTATGTTATATTCAGTACATTAGTAGATTTTTTTTTCTCTAAAAATATATGTACGTACATATCTACCACAAAATAAAAAATAAAAAAATAAAATTAGGAGCGGAGGGTTTAAATAGGATGGGGTAGAATTTTTTTTAAAATAAAATAAAATAATATCAATTTTTTTTTGAGGGGGGGAGTAAGTGGGTGGTTTTTTTGGGAGGGGGGGGGGGTGAAGTATGAATTTTAAAAAAATATTTTATATAAGATTTTTTTTAAAAAAAAGGATGGGGGATTGTGGGGGAGGCGGGTTACGTGGAGGAGGTGGTGGAGTGGGGTAAGAAAAATAATTTACTTTTTTTTAAAAAAAATAATATTTTTTTATGGATAGTAATACTTTAATCTTTAATTTTTAATTAATATTAATAGTTAATTATTTAATTTTATTCAAGGTGGAATATTTTATCCATGTGGAATACCATTTGTCAAGAGTTTTTTCAAATAAAAGAGAGAGTGTATTACACACACCACTGAGGTGTGTTTCTCAAACTAAAAAGTAATAGTTTAGGTATGAAACTCATACTCACAATAGTTTAGATATGAAACTTGATAGTTTAAGTGTGTTTTTGACACTTGTCTCTAAATCTTTTGAACTTTAATATCTTATGCCATAACCTGTTGAACCTTTCAAGATTTTCCTATTTTATTTTCCCGGTTCATGAGTCATAATCGTAATCGAAACTATGTAGGGAGTTTGAAACTAGATTGTAATGGTATTTGAATAATATTTAATTATGTTGTGACAATATTTAATACCACCATAAAAGAATGTGGTGCACTGTGGCGCAGCAGGGTGTCCAGTTCGACACCCTTCGTCAAAACTTATACTTTAATGTTATTGAACTTCAATCTAACATTATATTTTACACCATTTTAGTGTTATCGAACTTCAATCTAACATTATATTTTACATCATTTTAGTATGTGAATAGTGTCACACAAAATTTGGTGTGACATTATTCATCAACACAAGATCACTTTTTATTATTATTATTATTATTATTATTATTGTTGTTGTTGTTGTTGTTGTTGTTATTATTGTGTTATATTGTATAACATATTTAAAATTTAAATAAAAATAATAATAATAATATAATATTAAAGAGAATAATATAAATAGAATGGTTTTTAGTATAATATTGATTGTAGTGATTGAAGTTGGTTTACACCAAAATGGTTTTGGCACTATTTTAATGTAAAATTTGGTGTTCTGGGTTGTACATACCCTTAATCATTGCACTAAATATTTAGGGGTCGTTTGGTACAAATATTAATAATGTAGAGATTAATAATGCAATTTTTTTTTTATATAGTATAAGAGTAAAATGGTAATTCAACTTTTCATTTTTAAGGTTCTCAATTTTCTCCAATTTTAGTAGTACATGATATATGATTCAATAAAAAACAAATAGTGCGTTTTTGCCTACGGTTTGACAATGATCCATTTGCACCGTTTCCTTATAAATTGAACCGCTCTAAATGTAATGGTATTTTAATACTTACATTTGAATGGAGAATTATGGATGATTGAACTACTTATATACAATTGAGATTAGCTAACTATCATTATCTCTTAACTATAATATTAGCTAACTAATTAACAACATGTCAGCTAACTAACTAATAGTTAGTTGTAACTAACTCAGCCTGTACTATATCCAACAGTGTGTCGGATCTTCCAAAAGTAGTCTATTTTTGGAGGATCCAACACGAGTGCAACAACATTTTTGAAGAGTCCAAGCAACATAGCCCAAGCCTGTTGCCACAAAGTTAGCTGCTGATACTCATCTTCTGCCTGGACTTTGTGTTCTTGATACTCTGTGATAGCTTATACGAGTCCACCACACGCCACAAGACCAGGTCCCTTGACACACTATAAAGCAGTATAGAAGGTAACATACAAAGTAAACAACGAGGATGTTTGAAAGTATGTGTGAAATTTGAGACTAAATTCAATAAAGAATAAATAGTACTACACATGGAAATTTCTCTGACTTTCTTTTTCCCTTGGGCAATTTTCAAAGTTACAGCGTGGAAAAATCTACTACACATGTTACGTATTTCCACAAAATAACGCGGACTTTATTTGAACCTCTTGAGCTTTCTAATCCATTTGCACTTGTCTACACACTAAACTTTTGATTTTATTTAGAGACGTCCACTATTGACTTTGCACACTTTTTAAGAAAGTATAAATAAAAGAGTAATTTTACTAATCACTCTTTGAATATAATAAATACAATATCTTAAAAAATGTGATAGAGAAATGACTATAATTAACAATAAGGATAAATTAGAAAATTAAGTATAAAATTATTTATTAATTTTATAAAGTAGACAAATATTATTGGACATTCCAAAATAGTACAGTGAACAGCTATTGTTGAAGAGATGGAGTAATGAGTAGTAGGTATTGTTGGACATTCTAAAACATATTTTTCAGCAACCTTCAGATGTATGTGACCTAATGCCAATGGCTGGGTGATCGTAAAAGAAGATTCTAGAATTTAGAGAAAGAAAATATCTAAGAAGGAAGAAGAATCTTTCATTGAGTAAAGCTTGCTGATTACAATGAGTAAAGTAGCTATTTATACATGATTTCAATGTTAGTAACTAATCTTACTGTAACTAACAACTAGAAGATTAGTTATAACTAACTCATGTAAAGACTATATTACCCTTAACTGATCCTAACAGTGTTACCTAACTACCATTTATTTCTTCACATTACAACACTCCCCTTCAAGCTAGGTAGTGCAAAGACATTTAACATTCCTAGCTTGGATATAAGATGTTCATGTTGCAGTCTTGATAGCCCTTTAGTTAACATGTCAGCAGGTTGTTCTTTGGTAGGTAGGTAGTTTACTTTGATCAGTCCTTGTTGCAACCTGTCCCTTATAAAATGACAGTCAATCTCAATGTGTTTGGTCCTCTCATGGTACACTGGATTTGCAACAATTTGTATTGCAGCTTTGCTGTCACAATACATTTGAACTGGTAGTTGTACTTCAGTATCTACTTCCTTTAATACTCCAAGTAACCAGACTAGTTCAGATACAGTAGAGGCCAGGCTCCTGTATTCAGCTTCTGCTGAGCTCTTTGACACTGTGGTTTGTTTCTTGGCTTTCCATGACACTAGAGAATTTCCCACTTTGATCATATACCCTGTTACAGACCTTTTGGTTAGTGGACAAGAGGCCCAGTCAGCATCACAAAAAGCAGTGACCCTCTTATCAGATGTACTAGCTAAGAGTAACCATTGTCCGGGTTGTCGTTTTAGATATCTCACCACCCTTAGTGCAGCATCCATATGCGACTTCTTTGGTTGTTGCAAAAATTGGCTTAAGGTCTGAGTGCTAAAGGAAATATCAGGTCTTGTCATGTTGAGATATAGCAGTTTCCCTATCAATTTTTAATACTTTGTTACATCTATCACATGGTCTTCTTCTGAGTCCTTCTGTCCCTTGTGTATATGATCATCATACAACTTAGATGTTAGTTTGACATTAATGTCAATAGGGGTTCCAGCAGGCCTTGCTGCTGACAGCCCAACTTCTGATATAAGTTCAAGGGCATACTTCCTTTGATGCATTAATATACTATCTGCTGATCTAATGAATTCAATGCCTAGAAAATATTTCAGCTCTCCTAAATCCTTCATTTTAAATTCTTGTTGTAGTGCCTTCTTTGTCTCTTCAATCAACTTTAGACTACTTCCAGTTATCAGCATATCATCTACATACACAAGTACAACAACCATTCCTTCTTCTGATTTGTTGATGAACAAAGAGTAATCATGTGAAATTTGTTTGAACCTAAGTTTGATGAGAGCTTCTGTCAGCTTATGATTCCACTGTCTTGGAGCTTGTTTGAGTCCATATAAGGACTTTGTCAGTCTACACACCTTCTCCCCTTGGCTGACAAACCCCTAAGGTAACTGAATATATATTTCATCATCCAGACCACCCTGCAAGAAGGCATTAAACACATCCATCTGATGAATATGTCAATGTCTAGAGGCTGCCAAAGCTACAATGGTTCTTACAGTGACCATCTTAACAACTGGTGAAAAGGTCTCTTGGTAATCAATCCCTTCTTGTTGACTATAATCTTTAGCAACTAACCTTGCCTTGAACCTTTCTATTTCACCAGTAGATTTGTACTTTACTTTGTATATCCACCTACAACCTATAGGCCTCTTCCCTCTTGGTAAATCAGTAAGTTCCCAAGTTTTGTTACTCTCCAATGCTTGTACCTCAGTCTGCATAGCATCCACCCACCTTTTATCTTTGATAGCTTCTGCATATGACATAGGTTCTTTAACAGTGAAAGTAGCAGCAATGTAACATTGATAAGATGGAGATAGGTGATCATAGCTAATATAATTACACAATGGATACTGTACATCCTTGGTTGTATTCAGTGAGACAAAGTCCTTCATCCATGTAGGAGTTTGTGTATTTCTGGTAGATCTCCTGGTAGACACTGGTGTTTTATTTTGAAAAATATATTTGGACTGGTTTTAAGAGTCGCCACTTAATTTTTAAGAAAAATCAAGAAAACTAATTTTCAATAGATTAAAATAGAAAATCAATTGAAAATACTTAAAGGGGATTCGGGGTTCTTATTAGCATTTCGGGAAGGGTTTGAAAGCACCCGAAATGCCCGCTAATACGCGGTTATCCAACAATTAATTATTTGGCTAAAATATTTTAACTTAACTTGATTTGCAAAAATTGAACTTTTTTATAGTTGAGGCGGTTTAAAAGGGAAAAAGGGAAATATTGACCTACGATCTAAGTGAGATACTTCTCAAAATTTATTATTCTAAGTCTTTTGAAAAGATGATCGATTTAGTTAATTTATTAAAACGAAATGAGTGCCTGCCGGGGACTTGAGTTTTTTTTACCTTAAGATTAGCAACAAATATCAACACGTAAGTAAACACAATCAAAATGGAGAGGGAAAGAGATTTGGGCCCAAATCTGATTTTTCTCTCCGCCTGGACCAGTATTTGGGCCTAATTTTCGATTTGGGCCTAAGACCCATTCAAATTGCCTGTACCTGTCTTAGTCTATCATAACGAAAATATTATTCTTTGGGCCTTAGGCCCAAATTTTTACCTGTCCTAAATTCTAACAAAATAATAACAGTAAGATGACAAGGGCTTGAGCCCAAAATGACAAAATACATCTTAAAGCAAAGAGATGGGCTTTTGGGCCTAACTCTGCCATATATACAGCATATACACTTGGTGTATACTGTTGTATATCATTGTGTTTCAGCTTATGGTCCCAATGCGTCGACTTTCGATGACATGTTCAGCTTCCAAAATGACTTGTTCGCCGATGTCTTGCCAATTGATTTGAGAAAGACAGACTTGAAAAGAAAGGATTTTGGGCCTTCATGGCCCAACTTGAAATGCAACTAGGAGAAGAGTAAGAGTCCAAAAGACTCGACCAGCAGGTTGTACCCAAAAAATAGGGAAACAGAATTAGAATATATCTATATATACGCATATGTCTAGGTAAACGGGGAAAGAAATAAATAATTAAACATTTCCGGGCAAACTATCACAAACTAATACCAATTGAATTTAAAACTAGCAAAATAATTTTTGATACTTGAACTAAAATCAAGAAGAGGAAGCAGCATACTTAATTGCTAAGCCCATGTTTAACACCTATTCATATTTCCAAATTAAGAATCAATTGATCAAAGGCAAGTTTTCCAGGGAACTATGGCCAAATAAGCTACCGGAGGGCCGAGCTAATTAATATCCAACAAATTAAAGGAAGGGAGATAACTAAAGGAAGGGAAGATATTTAAAAGAAGGAAAATATTACATGGCAAGTAACAATCTATTCCAAATCAAAAGCAATGTCTTCCCTGACAACACGAGCTACTAATCCAAGTTGAGACGCAACATTCACGACAAACCGTTATCACAAACTTAAAAAAACGAGGTATCTGTAGAAAATGACCTTAAAACCATAACATCTTATTATTTTCTTATTTTTCTGAAGAAAAAGACTTAGAACTAACAATATCTTTAAAATCAAGCTTTGAACAAGAAATAAATAAATAAAGGGACCAGTGATTATTTCCGTAAACAAAGAATAACAGTGTTATACTCAACCACTTATGGAGTCGTGCTGAAAATGATGTCAAATATGAACCAAATAGGCAGTCGCACATTTTTTTTTTTTTTGACAAAGGTAACAGAGGCAGTCGCACATTTATGATCTTACACACTCCAAACCTAACGAAGCTTATATGAGGCTCACCGAGATCACGGAACGGCAAGAAAGGAGATTCACTCGAGGTCAAGAATGGACAAACGGAATAAAAGACACTTTAAATCAAAATAATGAACAAAAATCACTGGCAGGGAACAAGTCACAAATGGCCGAAAATGTAGGGGGAACAGGGCAAAGGGCTCTATGTTGAAAGGAAAACTTTCATATCACAATGTGACCACAATGAAATGGAGAAAATTTGCATCTATAGGCATTGATGAGAGCTGATCGATATAAACATGAAAAACTAGCATAAGAACATGGAGCCACCTCTTTGACATGATCAAACTCAAAAGAGAGACACACAATCATCTTAACAAAGGGAGAGGAAATATCACGACGATACAAGTGAGTAAACATTAATTTAAGTAAAATAGCCACAAACTCGATATAGACATAAACAGATAGATAAGCCAAAATGAGCAGTGGACTATCTTGAAATCGAACACACATTATCCACTTCAGAAAAATAAGGTAAAAGTTAAATCCATCACTTAGATCCAAATACATCATGTAAGAGCATCTCAAGGTCCACACTATTAACAACTTAAGTCCAACATTAAATGAATAAAAGAGTTAAGAGCCGTATACCTTTTGGTGGGCAGCGACTAGAACTAATGAGCGAGCAGTCACGATCCTTTGACCACAAAAAGGGCTCAGACACGAACATCGACAAAAGAAACCCAGGTAAAATCTCAAATTTCCAACAAAACCCGAGGGAACCGGTGGCAAGGCGAGTTATAAGCGTGATGTTCCGACCGAAACTAAATTTTTTGCCTTGGATGTATCTCTATGTATTTTAACTATTTCGCTTAAGCAGCTTTCAGTGTGTTTTTGCTCTAAAAAAGTCCATTTTCTCCTCCCAAAAACTCTCTGCCTCTAGCTATAAGGGAAGAGGAGACATTTGTAGATGAAACTAGGGTAGAAAAGTGGGGGGAAAGGACTGATTTTCGGGTAAGGACCCATTTCAAAATTCACCAATTTAGGGAGACAACCTTTCTCTAAAAATTCACCCCATTCCGGAAGAGGAAAGGGGAGAAACGCGTGCCCTGCTCCTCTGTAGCTGCCCCTGCCGACTGAAAAGGACCGGAAGAAGAAAACAAAATTTGCAGAGTACTGCTCCTGCGATCTCCGTGTATTGACGCCGTGAGATGCTGGAAATCGTTCTGGGTTTCTCTCGTGGAACTGATTTGGGTCGTTGTACGTATTGCTAAGTATTCTTGGTGTACAGCTGGTGGGTCTCTTTTTTTTAAAATTGTTGTTGTACGTAATGTTGGTATTATTGTTGTATTGAATTGGAAATATAGGTGGGCCAGGGGTAATTGGGCTGGGTCGTTTGGTATTGCAGATGTATGTGTGTAATGTGTGTGGGTATTAAGGTGGGTTGTTGCTGGGAATTGGATAAGCCAAATTGACATGCTGAAAATGCCTTTTGGGCTGAATAAAATGGAATGGGGGCTGCTGGAAGTTTGAATTCAACCCAAAATTGGTCTTTTAAGATGGATCAAGGGTAAAGGTAAATTAAATTGGTTAGATTTCGGATTTTAAGAGATAGCCGAATTGAGCTGAATCAACAAATTCGGCTAAAACCTAAATAAGGTGAACTAATATAAATTAATTAATGAGCTTCTCAATGTTAACGAAATAAAATAATTAATTCGATTATAAACTAATTAACTTAAAACTATAGCCATAACTTAAATAACGTAACTTGATAAAATATGCTCTTCATGTCAACAAAATCAAGTAAGATAAAATAACATAAAATAAGAATAATTAAACTAATAAACTAAATAACTTATAAGTACTTTAAACCAAATTAATTTAATTGCACATTCAATTAAAACAAACTCTTTTTGAGACGATTTTTGAATATTCATAAAATGTATTAACTATATGTAAAATATAAGTATTGTCTAAAACTTATAATAAGTGATATAACTTATTTAAAATAACTTGCGAACTATTTTTTTTTTTGAAATTTATAAAACTAATTATTTTTAAATCATTTGAAATCTAAGAAGCTCGAAAATTAATCGTTATCGGGGAGGGTCAAAATTGGGTGTCAACAACTGGTACTGCAGGCACTGCAGGCTCAACTACATGATCAACTTCATTATTAGCTATTAGAGGAGTTACATTCTCAATAACCTGATCAATGTTATCAGTTACTTCCAGCTCTTGCTGCTCTATTACTTCCTGCTCTTGCTGCCCTATGATATCTTCTGGCATAACATTTTCCTCATCACACCTTAGGGACATAGGAGTGAACTCAGTTAAGGCTTGAGACAGCACCCCTGAACCATGTACTGTGTCTTCAAATATAGGATGATTGTTAGAATCACTCTTATTTGCAAAAGGAAATGTATCTTCCCTGAAGATGACATCTCTACTGACAAAAGAGGTTTTATTTGTCAGATCAATCAACACATATCCCTTCTGGACTTCTGAATATCCCATATGAGCAGCTGGCCTTGATCTTGTCATCAGTTGGTCATGTTCAGTGAGGTTTTTAGCAAAACATAAGCTAATGTCCTTAAATGAGACAGACATGGTTGGCTTCCATATAACTTCTCATAATGAGTTTGATAACCTATCACACTACTTGGTAACCTGTTGATTAGATAAACTGCAGCTAAAACACAGTGCCCCCAAAACCTCAAAGGAATGTGTGCCTGTAATCTGAGTGCCCTAGTTACTTCAAGTATATGTCTATGTTTCCTCTCAGCAACCCCATTTTGTTGAGGGGTATATGGACAAGACCTCTGGTGTATAATTCCCAATTGTTTAAACAAAGCAATGCATATTGAGTTAACAAACTCAGTTCCATTGTCAGATCTTAACACCTTAACATTTCTCCCAAATTGAGTCTTAACATATTGCAGAAACAGTTTCAAAGAGACTCACACATCAGATTTATTTTTAAGCAGATCTTGAAAAATCATCCACTATTGTAAGGAAGTACTTGTTACCATCAAGCGTGGGTGTATTATAAGGACCCCACAAGTCAACATGAATCAAATCAAAACAAGCACTACTTCTTATACTACTTGAAGGAAAAACAGACCTAGTCTGCTTAGCACAAGGGTAGACTGAGCATTTAGAGATTTTACATGTACTATATTTATTCATATCAAAGATTTTCCAAGAACTATAGAAGATACATGACCTAATCTTTGATGCCACAAATCCATGTTGGAAACTACTCTAGGAACAACAAATGCAGACTTCTTCTTTTCACTTTCAGTCCCATGTGTCAACTGATGTAGTAGAAAATACAATCCTCCTTCCTCTTTACCAACCTCCTTCACCTTTCCACTGTAAAGTTCTTGGAAACACACAAAAATGAGGGAAGAAGGTGACTGAACAACCTATTTCCTTTGTGATTTTACTTACAGATAGTAGGTTATGCTGGAATTCAGATAGATGAAATACATTTGTAATAACACTGTTAGCCGAAAAATCACAATTACCCACTTGAGTCACTTGAGTGGTGTTACCATTTGGAAGATATACAAGTCTAGGAGCATCAAGTTGTGTCACAGACCCCTTAGACATCATATTCAAGTTAGACACCATATGATGTGTAGCACCAGTATCTATAATCCACATTTTGTTAACTTCAGAAACAAAAAATGATACCTGCCGTATTAACAACACTGTAATCAAATTTGGGCTGATCTGACTTTTGTTGAAACATTTTGAGAATGTGATCATATTGATCTTTTGTGAAAGTACATCCCTGAAGTAGTTGTTTGACATCTCTCTCAGCTTGGCTTAATGGCATATAGTTCTTAACCCCTTCATTTGCAGAATTACCACCATTACCATTTTGAGACTCATCAATCTTTCTCCCCCACTCAGGTATCTGTACATTTGTGTTAAATCCATAAGAAAAATGAGCCTGGGATGATGAAGGCTGACCATACTGACCAGACTCACTACCCTGACTCTTTCTTTTAGACTTGAAGTCAGGTGGATACCCGACAATTTTGTAGCAAAACTCCTTGCTGTGGCCTTTACATTTGCAGAAATCACAAATCAGCACAGAATTCTTCTTGAACCTTTGATTCACCCCTGAACTACTGGTTGTATTCACCCTTGAGCTACTACCAACTTTAGAATATAGGGCAATAGATTCCATACTGATTGAGTTTAGTCCCATACTGTTGTTTGATGTGTGAACAACTGCCTTCTGATTTTCATCTCCCACAATCATAGCATAGGCATGATTAATGGATGACAATGAATTCATCATAAGAATTTGGCTCCTAGCCTGATGGTATGATTCGTTCAGGCCCATCAAGAACTGGTACAACTTCTGCCTATTCATATGTTCCACAAATCATATGGACTTCTCACAATTACAACAAGGAGATGGTACTAACACCTCAAACTCATCCCACAATGTCTTAAGTCTAGTAAAGTACACAGAAACAGAAGCAGTACTTTGTTGTAAAGAGACTATATCTTTGTGTCAACTGTATGTTCTGGATCCATCCACCCTATCAAATCTTTCCTTCAAATCATTCCACACATTCATAGCACTTGAGGCAAAGGCAGTGCCACTTAATAAACTCTTAGAAACAGAGTTCATCAGCCAAGATAACACTATAACATTAACCCTTTCCCAATGTCCCCATAGTTCTTCCTCATATACTTCTCTCCTGCAACTACCATCAATTAGCCCTAATTTATTTCTCCCTAATAGAGCTAACTGAATTGATCTACTCCACAATATATAATTTTCAATACCAGTCAATTGAAACGAAATCAGGCTGATCCCACTAATATCAGTGGGACTCAAAAAAAGAGGACGATTATAATCAATACCTTGATTTGAAAGAGAACTGCCATTGTTATGAGCAGATGTACCACTGGTTTGACAAATGTTGAGATTCTGAGACAGATCCACCGCTACATTATCAGGAGCCATTGAACAAACTCTGATTCAACCTAGGATTGGAACTGTTTTTTGCAGAATCTCCCTTCGCGGAAGCAAAATACAGATTTCAAATTGAAATATATTGCTGATGAGAATCAGCAACAATGAATCGATGGATCGACAGTAATCCTTTGATTCTATACCCAAATCGTCTTCAACAGTAGCTACTGTGAAGGCAGCTCTGATACCATGATCGTAAAAGAAGATTCTAGAATTTAGAGAAAGAAAATATCTAAGAAGGAAGAAGAATCTTTCATTGAGTAAAGCTTGCTGATTACAATGAGTAAAGTAGCTATTTATACATGATTTCAATGTTAGTAACTAATCTTACTGTAACTAACAACTAGAAGAGTAGTTATAACTAACTTATGTAAAGACTATATTACCCTTAACTGATCCTAACAGTGTTACCTAACTACCATTTATTTCTTCACATTACAACACTGGGCATTTTGGAGCATGAAACACAACGACGAGTTGGAATACCAGCGATCCATTAAGTCCATCTTTTGTGAGTGAGTCTGTTGTGAATATTTTCCAATTTTTATTTAGCACTAATCTTTTTATCTTTTTGATACAGCTTATTCTGTTGCTTCCAACTGAGAAATGGAGGATCCAATCTGTTATGGAGAAAATCATGTTGACTCCAAATATTTCTGTGTTTCAATTCTGGTCACCCATCAAGGTCAATGGATCCACTTTCCTGTCCACTGCGGATCAACCATTTGCTTTCTATAACCAACTTGATAATAGGCTCTCTTCATACAAGAAGCTCTGTCTAGATACTTTGATTCCCGTGGACTACAGCTACAAGGAAATTCCATTTGGTCCCCCTGGACGAGTTTTCTCAAGATGCTTGCCAGAATATTCTTGGGAATTCATTCTTATTATGCATTTCCAGTTTCCAACCTCCATGATCACCAGTGCCTTGGTGTATTTGAGATTGTATCTACATCTCCATCTTCCAAACCTTATTCAGGTATATGCTCAACGACACTTTTGTTTATATTCCGTTTGAACAATTCCATAATCTTTGTTTAATTTTCCATAGTAGGGCTTGAATTTCGAATCAGTTGGGTTGTACATTCCTAACTCATTGGACATACCTTTTAGACCTTCAAATGTATGCCTTTTTTTATTTTGGTGAAACTAAACAAAATTTATGAAAGTAAAAAAAAAAAGAGACCAGTCCACTAATTTCATAGCTTATCATTTTTATAGCTGCGGGATGATGAAAGACTTAACTATATAGAGGGCGGGTTATATGAGATCCTTGAAAGACATAGTTTACCCTTTGCTCAAATTTGGACTCCTTCTCAATATGGCTCTTTGAAAGTCTTGTATCGTGCTGCTGCCTCCATATATGAACCTCCGAAACCAATGTATCATGAGTTTGAATATTCTTCTGAGGTCTGTCTTATTGAGAGTCGCAAGGCATTGGTTGGGAGGGAATTTGCATCACAAGGTTCATGCTTTTGCAAAGATGTTACCCTATTAAGCATCGAAGAGTACCCTTTGGTGCCTGGTGCACGAAAAGCTAGATTCACTCAGAGTTTTGCTATTTGTTTGCAAAGTAAATGCGCCAACAAATTTATTTGCGTAGTTGAGTACTTTCTGCCACCCAACAAAATGGTTGTTAGGGATACAAAGACTTACTTAAACATGCTTTTATCCACAATGAACGAACAACTTCCAGGTTTCATAGTTGCTTCTGGAAAAGAACTAGGGCAGAGGATGCTCGTTGAAGTTGTTACTGTTTCCCCGAGTGATGAACTTGACTCCTTTGAAATTGGCCAACGTCTGCCGAGTGTTCAATCACTTCAGGATGTAGGACAAACAACAGAAATTGATTCTTTCTTTCAACAGTCAAATTTACAGAAGGAGTTTAATGCTGCTGCTGCACTACTGGTTCCTTCTTGTTCATCAGATAAGTGTGACTCACTCAACTGTGAAGGGACAGTGAAAGTTGATCCGTCACTGCCTCATCCAATAGAGGAAGCTATGACAAACAGAGGAACGGTTAACGTGGATGTAGCACATGATGACCACATTGAGGATACAACTGAAATACTGCAACTTGATTCACACTTTGAACAACCAAATTTAGAAACTAATTCTGCAGGAAATGCAACAACTAACAACGAGATAATTCATTCGCATACGAAAAACGCAATACAAAGGATAGAAAAAGATCATGGGATTACTCGCAAGATTCTGGAGCAGCATTATGGCATGA
>JAJOOS010082196.1:0-15643 GCA_029582725.1 Solanum chiquidenum
GAGAGTGTGCACACTCTCTATGCCATGTCAGCTTTTGTGGTGTATTTATTCCATTTTAAATTAGTTTAGGGGGGTAATAGGACCCTAGTTAAGTTTAGGTGTGTCTCTGGGATTTCGGTCATAGTCTAGGGGGGTACTTATGCATTATCTCCCGATTATAAATAGTAATGTGTCCACGTGCGCACATATATACCTTTAAAATACACTATTAAATAGTTCAGGGGGTAAAAAATACGGTATTAAATAGTCTAGGGAGGTAATAGGTCCTTATGAAAGTTTAGTATCGCAACAATAAATCCGACCAAAGTTGGGGTATTTTTCAGACCCTTATCCCTAAATTTAACTGTGAGCAATAGTAATGTGATTCAATCCCACAGGCCACAATGATAGTTCTTGCTTGAGTTTTTATTAGGCGGAATGACCTGAGAGGCCATTGTATTTGACTCGATTTGTCAGTTGGATCCCTGTACTTACGACTTTACCAACTAAACCCCTTAAACTCATTCAAACACAATATTTTAGACCACTTTCTCATCTGATGGGTGTGTGTGTAGTACACTCATTTTACACATGAAATACCACGCCATTTTTTGATGACACATCATTATTATTATTATTATTTTTCTGATGACACATCAGAAATTAAATATTTAAAAATAAATAAGATTTTAAAAAAAATGCAATTTTCTCTCTCTTACTCATTTCAGCCCCTTCCCACTTCATCCTCTTTATTTCCACCTTCTACCATTTTCATCCCAAAAATAAAAATCACCATTTTCATCTTTCTTCATAGTTCACGTTCAAAAATTTCTTCAATCATAAAATATTTTTATGATATACTATAATTAGTTCTTGTACATAATTTAGGGTTTTATTTATTTTGATTTGATAAAAAGAGATATCAAGAAAACTTCAAATTGAAAAAAATATGTTTATTTGTAAATTCAAGTAATAGATCTTAAAGAAATAAGTTTATAAACATGGTGAATGGTATATTTTCTTGTAAAAACTTTTTTCAATTTTAATTGGATGATTTTATTGTGATAATATGTATGTCAAAGAAGAACAAGAGAAAAATAGTAGGGGCGGGGAGGGTGGGGTGAATGGGGGCTGAGGTTGAAGAAGAAGAAGAAGAAGAGAAAAGGAGTAGGGGCGAGGGTGGGGGCTGAGGTTGAAGAAGAAGAAGAAGAGAAAAAAGGTAAGGTGGGGTGGGGTGGGGGTGGGGCGAGGTTGGGTGGAGTGAAGAAGAAGGAGGTTTTCAATAAAAAAAAATTTAAAAATATTATTATTATTTTGTCTTACAATTTTGATAATTTTAAAATAAAAATATTGTATTCACTTGCTTCAAAACGCGTGAGATCACATATTTGTCCAACTAAGTCATTTCAGTGCCACATAAGCCCGGTTAATGGTCAGAGGGGTTTAAAAAATAGAGTTTCATTGAGTTTAAGGGTTCATTTGGTAAAGTTATGAGTAGAAGGGTTCAACTGACAAACGAAATCAAGTACAGAGGCCTCCCAGGTCATTCTGCCTTTTTATTATTCCTTTATCTTATTAAAATAATGAGGAGTTTTTTCGGTCACATTAAAATTTGGCAATTTTTTTTATTATTTTCAACTTTTTCTTTTTTGTGTAGTGAAAAGCTTAAAAGTCTACTTCAATCTTTCTATATTCCTCATTTGGTTGTTCAAGACTTCAAGTATCGATCTTTTAAATAAATAATAGTGTTGTTTTTTTTTAAAAAAAATTCATTTTTTATCTTCAAAACTTCCTCAACTAATTAAGGTATCTGTTACGAGAATCATTTTATTATACTTGAAATTCTATGTAATTAATGTAAATTGCATTTATTATTGAAAAATAGGAAATTCTGAGGCTATGGCTACGCTAAAAAAGTTTACAAGATGTTGACATCAAATGAGATATTTATGAGGTTGTTATTGTTGTCTCCTTTTTGTTTTTCGTGCTAAGTACGGTCCAGTTTATTAGTACATAAATAATAGAAAATGCAAAAGTCTATTTTTTGTGAAATTATATTAGGTCAAGATATTTGAATTTAGAGAAAACACTCTATATATACTCTTCACTTTGTGATTTAGAGATAATATACGTCTCATTAAAAAGTGGCCCACATATTTTTTTCGACTAATGAAAAAAAAAATTAATTTAAAAAATAAATAAATAAAATTCATATAAGATATATTTGATTCATCTTACCAAGTTTAGGGATATATTTAATATTTCTCACACGTAAATTCTATTTACTTCTTTAATTCAACACCTAATTTGACTGGAGATTAGTGGAATAAACTAATTAATTTGGACATAGCATATTATATAGTCTACGACTCTTATGTATTAGCCTTTTCTCACAGGGAGTAACGAATAAACTAATCTTACTTCGGAAGCATTGACTATGAGCTGGATCTGTTAATTTGAAAAAATTGTTTAAACATTATTTATATTTTAAAAAACAGTTAAAATTGTAAAAAAAATAAAATAATAATTAAGTATTAATTAGCGATCTGAAAAGTGATTTCTTGCTATTTTCCCCTAGAATTACTGGTGTACTTCTAGGAATGTGAATATACATTTTTTCTTCTTCCAAGTAAATCATGATTATAGATAACAAATGATATAAAATTATTTATAAATATGTGTATGTATTTATTAATTTGATGTAAATATCAAATCGAATTCCAAAACCTCCAAACCTTATCAGTGTGTATGCACACAGTTGATTAACTTCTGATTAATTTTTTCTATCCAGTTGATCAACTTGCATTTGATAAACGAAAAAAAAATAAAGATAATTTGGAACTATATTATTCTTTATCTTTTCATCTCATTGACCAAATGGTGAGTAGACATCTGCTCACGTTCACAATCCACTTGCATTATTGTTGATTGCTCAGCTTGCATTAGATTAAACCCAATTTATTTTTTATTTATTTTTAAAATAAAATCATTGGAACACATTTCTGTCCTTCACATGCATACAAATAACTAGAATATAGCAATTATCTTCTTCGTTTTTTTGATTTTCATTTTATGTTCTTAGTTATGCATAATTTAATTATTCATATATTAAATATTATTCCATTTTCTATCATGACGATTTCTAATGGCAATCCAAACATCGCACTAACTTTATATATGAATACCTTATATCTTTACTTAATACCTGCGTAACTCAACTCCAAATCAGCTACCAAACAACCCCTTAGTTAGAACCAAACCTTAACCCGACATATTAGGAAATATGCTTTTGATTGGGTAATGATAATAATAATCACTAATCTCCATTGAAATGCTAATGATTTGTCATTCTTTCTCAATAGAGGCTTTGTAACGTTTTCTTTTGAACATTCAACTAGTAAAGCTCAACTCAACTTGCTTACAATACGCCAAATGAAGTCACTAAATTGACTAAACTAGGTGGGCACAACATCATTCGAAACGTCAACTACCAAACTCAATTTAACATGTTAAACTGATGCCATAAGAACAAAAGCCAAGCAAACTTCTCATTCTAATTAGCATTATTGGAATTCAACTCTACCATCACATTGTCAAGAAAGAAAAGAATTGAAAAACGAAGAAAAAAGGAATCAGCTTAGAAAACTTGACGACATCAGTGACTTGTATATTTCACAAAGGGGTCTTCTTTAACATTCATCTGTCAAGGGTTTCCAGAATTTGTCCGTCTTTTCGGGCAAATGAGAGTGATGTCCTGATTATTGAGCATTCAAATGAAGCCAGCAACTGCTTTAAGAAAAGTTCAAAATAAAAATGGATGACACATAAACCAGTTGGAGTTATACGAAGATTAAACCTCTTTTCTAGCAACAATGCGGTAAGAGCAATTAGGACATTGGCCTACACATAAACTCTAACTTAAAATGTGATACAAAATTACAGATGGTTACCCCAATCTGTACAAAACCAAACACCTTTACCTCAACCACAAATGAAAAAGGGCTCCTTATTGATGTTTTCAGTGATTGGAAAATCATTATGTAGTTTAACTACACAAATAAATACACCCGTTGCAGTAACCAGCTTGGTTTGTTCTTATTAACTAATGATTCAAGCTTTTGTGTCAACAAACTCCAGTCGGACCAATTAAAAGGATTATATAGAAATAAAACAAAGAGAAGAACCCAAGGATGAATTAGTGAGCACATTCAGTTTTGGATCCTGACATGGGTTTGATCAGTACAAATAGACCATTGAAGATTCTACTTTGATTGTGATTCACCTGATGCAATTGCAGGTTCATCTTTCTTTGAAGTCTCCAATTTGCCAGAAGCAACAGCCTCTAGTGTATTATAAAACTCCTCAGGAAGAGGACCAGGACGATGAAGGGGAATGTGCTTGGGCACTGGAGCATCATTTTCTATAACTTCACACTCATAATCATCGGGAATACCCCAAGGTTTCCACTCTGTGTAAGAAAAACCATTGATCACAGCTTTAGGTTATATAGAAAAATAAAATTGAAAATACTCTTAGCACTTATGACAACAAATCTTAACTTCACCCGAAAAGGGTTTAATTCATACCATTCAGAATCTTAAATCAACTTCTTCCCTATAGGAAATCTGCCTGTGAAAAGCCTCCCTTAATGGATCATGAAGAAAGACAAATTATGTTTTTATGATCAAACATATTTTTCATTTCAACATAAAACTCTATGCACAAATTTGGTTCTTTACTCATTAGGTAACAGGGGAGGGTTGAGGGAGGGGGACGCCAAGCTTAGTGCACAAGACACCACTTTAACACATAATAATGAAGCAAAAGAGTAAGGTAATGAATACTCTAATATCCATATAAAAATGGTAGCATATGCAACTAAACTTGTACCTGTAGACCTCTTTAAGCATTCTGATGCCACATGAATGTGTATTTTCAAAAAATTGAAAGAGAAAAGTAAAATATAAGATGTACATAGTACAATAAGTATATGAAATAAGACTACAACAAACCCAGTGTAATCCCAACTATTGAATAGGACAAGAGTTTCAATTATTCAGTCACGTTATGATCGTTACAATTTACGAATCAACAGTACATTCAAACGAGCATACAATGACAGTTCAGTTTTGTTAAATAAATTGTATTTTTTTTATTTTTTTGACAAGTATTTCTCAGAGGAAGCAGCTAAAAGTTGCTTTAAACTCTATATTTCATGAAAGGACGAAGCATATAGAAAGTCACTTTATTCGACAAAATTTTTGAGTGAGATGCACTATTACAAGTTTTATCAACTCGAATGATTAGATAGTAGATATTCTTACTAGATCACTTCAAAATTCCAGAACTGAGTATATTTACAGCAAGCTTCTTATACAACATGTAAACATAAACATGAGAGGGAGTGTTAAGAATATTAAAAATATGTAAATGTAGCAAGAGCCAAGAAGCCATACCTTGTAAATATGGAAAAATCAAAATCTATATAATTGTGAACTTAGGAGATCTATAGAATGTAATTACTCCCTTTGGCCCAATTTATGTGACACTCTTTCATTTCTAGTATGTTCAAAAAGTATGACAAATTTCTATTTTTTTTATTTTTTATTTTTCTATGACAAGGGAAACCCGCAGCCGCTACCCTTTGGGTGCGCACAGGGTAAAACCCCTGCTCCTATGCAATAGCTCGCAAACCACATAGGAGAAGTAACCCGCACTAGGCAACCCCGATGCGACGAGCTCGACCCAGAAGGCAAACCCCTTGCTTTCGCTGGCAAGGGGTTTCGAACTTGAGACCTCCAACATGGAAGTCCCAAGCCCAAACCACTGGGCCACCCCGTAGGGTATGACAAATTTCTATATTTAGTAACAATTTAATTTTAGACTTCCCATTTTATCCCTAGGGAGATGATTTATAGCCACACAAATATCTATGGCTTTTTTTAAACCACAAGTTTCAAAAGTCTTCCTTTAAACTCCATGATCAGTCAAATACCTTCACATAAATTGGGACGATGGAGGGAATACATGTTTTTTTCGCTTCTTTTTGTCAACTTTACTTAAATCCCTTATAGCTTAAGTGAAAAATCAAGCAATTCTATTTTTGGAATGTTCCTGTTTTATCCTTTCTTTACATTCAATCCCAACTCCTTTCACCTCAGTAATCTACTTAGCACAAAACAAGTACTCCCTCCGCTTCAATCTATTTGACTTACTTTCCTTTTTAGTCCGGTCAAAAGAGAACGACTCTTTCCTTTTTTTAGCAACTCTTTAATTTCAACTTTACACAAGGCATGTTTAACACCACAAGATTAAAGAGTATTTTGATACATTTGACATATCTTTAATTTTAGACCACAAGATTCAAAAGTCGTCTTTAGTTTCATAACCTCTATGCCAAGTCAGAATAGGCCAAACAAATTAAAACGGAGGGAGTATATGTGAAGTGTCTAGCCTTAGTTGAAAAAATCGGCTTTAGGCTACTTACATGGTCTCATAATCCCCATTTCATAAGTTAGCTGTTGAGATTAAGTTAAGCCCAAAATTCAGTATCTTAACATGGTTTTATGGGCTTGAGTTAAGCCCAAGGTATATTTTCTTAACAGACTAAAAAGAAGATGAATAAAATGAATTAAAGATGGCCACTAATTTGTAGCGCAAATAGCTCTATTTATTTGAACCCAGACTAAAGGATCTCCCACAAAAGACTTGTCCACTAGCTTGTCAAACAAAATAAGCATACAATAACAGAAAGTGATGTTCAGATTCCCCACAGGTGTGAGAGACAAATTAACAGACAGAAATGAGTAAACAACAACAAACAAGAAGCCCAATAAGCTAGAACACATAGTAAAGTCCATTTATTTGTCCCTTCGATGCATGTGTAAATATCAGCAGCGAAGTGGTGCTGATCTTGTAAAGTAAAACCAAGATTTACATAGTGCAAATGAAAAATTTATCCCACGTTCTTAACTCATCTTGAAAAATCAGCTATAACACTACCACATAACACAAGCCTTTTTGACGAGTGTTAGATTAACAGGTTTAGACCAACAAATAAAAGTACGAACGAATTCGATTTGGAACTGAGGCTAATGAGCAGCCTGGAAGCTTTGCCACCATAGAAGAACCAACTAAACAAAGACTTCAACAGTTGCAATCGCCCAATAATGCTTTGTCACAAACTGTTGTGAGGCTATCCGAAATTCCTAATTATAAATATACAACATAACCTTTAAGGGGGTTCATCTCAAAGGTAAGTTCTATATCGTGGCTATTAGACCAACTATGTTGTACGAGGTGGAATGTTGGCCAATCAAGAACTCACACATTCAGAAGATGAAGGTAGCAGAGATGAGGATCTTTAGATGGATGAGTGGGTATACTAAGAGAGACAAAATAAAAAACGAGGATATACGGGACAAGGTGGAAGTGTCTTCATGGTGGACAAGATGTGGGAATTGACTGCATTAACAAGTGATAATTATTGCATAAGCAAGTAGCAAGCTCATGCATCATTAGTGTGTTTCCTCTTAAGTGAGTGATCCTTAAAAATACCCAACCAAAGATGTCCTCTTGTTTTTGCCGCTTCCCGTATGATGTTGCAAGAACTTATCACTATCTTTTTCCTCATAGGTTCCTAACCTTGCCAATATTGGCACCCCCCCAACATTCCGATGTCAACTTGGTATCAGAGCTTTTTGCTTGGGTATTTACCTATCATTTGCCTTTTATTTTTTTATTTGGTGTTAGTTCTATATATTTCTATCTTCGTCCTTCCCATTTCATTATTGTTTTTACCTTGTATCTTTTTATAGTTACATTGGTGTCCTACCTTTCCATATTTGCATCCTGGTCCTTGAGCTTTTCATATTGTTACCTTTGCCCCTTAAGTGTCTCTTATTTGCAAAAGTGCTTCTTGTCTTTTATGTGTCACACCTAGTGGTGGCAAATGGACAGGTTGAGTCAAATTTGGGCGGGTTGAAAATGGGTCAACATAAAATGAGTAATAATTCAACCCACCCATATTTGATATGGGTAAAAATGGATTGGGTAACAAATGGATTGGGTAAAATACTAGTTTACCCATATTTACCCATATTTTCATGAATAAATAGTGTTCTACTTAAGAATTCAAAATGGAGAAAATATTTTAGTCTTGTTTTAGATGAAAAATGTTGAAAATGCTTCATTTAGTTTTATTGTATCATAAAAGTAAAAAAAATCCCAACTTTTCAATATAAAATAAATTTAACTAATAACAAGAGGAAAATATTTTTAATTTCAAAGTAAATGAATAGTTGCATTTTAGGACTAAAACATGCTTAATGCACTTTAAGGCTTAAGCAATGTCAATACTAATACATGATTTGCTTATTTTACACTATTATTTATTATCCAATATAAAATTAAACAAATATAATTATGATTAACAAAAGAAATGTATATTTAAAATATATATTTTTGGAGGGCCAAAGATTTCACCTTTTCAATTATAGAGAAAAATAATTAGTTCTATAGAAGAACATAAAAAGGAAGAGAAGTTACAATTTTTTTTAGTGATATCATGAATTTTGAGTGAATAAAAGTTAGAAGCTTAACCCATTTGACTAATCCATATTTTACTCATAGTTTACCCATATTTTACCCATATTTTTATGGATTGAATATAGGTATCAACCCATATTTTACCCATGTAAAAAGTCACTCACCCAACCCATTAAAATATGGGCGGGTTACGAAAATATGGGCTCATTTTGCCGACACCATTAAGTCACACAGTTGTGTGAACTAGTGCATGTCAAGGAAAGTTTGTCAAAAGGGCAATACATTGCCTGAATCTAAATTTTAAATGGAATCATTTGTGACCTTCCAGCCTTTCCTTGAAACTTTCCTGGTCCATTGTTCATACTTAGTGCCTTTGCAAGACCCAAATATGCCTCGAAGAAATCAAAATCCACATCAAAGAAATGTCCATGAGATTAAATTAGAGGAATTATGAGCCCAAGTTAGGGAATTAGAGGCACCACTTGCAAGGCAAGAAACTGTTCAAAACGAAGCCCCAAATGAAGGAACGAATACCGACACTTCTGCAACTGAGGAAGATAAGTCAATCCCTTCGTTGAAGATGAATCTTCATCTCAAGAAGTGTTACCTAGATATCGCCCATGAGGTCTAGTTCAAGTTATGGAGTTGTGGGAATTAAAATTAATATCCCTTATCCTTGGAAATAGCCGACCAAGGTGGCCTCTTGTTTTTTTGGCTATCATGCCATAGCAGGGTTCCTAACCTCGCCAATATTAGCAGATTGCCGACATTCCAGCTTGAAGTTCTGTTTGTTTTCCATTACCTCATAGTAGAAAAAATAAGTTTCTTGCTAGTAGAGTGATATACAAATAAAATTAGCCAAATTCATAGCTCAATTTTACAAAATTATCTAAATTTTTCAGTGGTGAGTAGGAAGACAAGATTATATTTTATGACAAAGTGAACTTCCTAATCAAGTCATCAAGTGAAGCAAAACTGGACCTCTGCTAGTCCACAATTGGATACGATTTACGCTACCTGTGTTAATCTTGGCCAAAGTTGCCAGACTTTTTGTCCATAATCTATCAAAGGCAGTCAAACCAGGTTGAAAATTATTAGGAGATTGGTAGATTACCAGAACGGTAGTTCATCTCACTGTCCTACATTTCTCACTAGGTCAATCCCCATAATCATAGTACCAAACAGGGAAATCAAAACATAGATCTACTATTGTCTCATCAATCATTCAGTCAGTCTAATCAAAGAGGAAAAAATTCCCCGTGTTTAACAATTGCATAGAAATTCAGCATTCAATAAAAAATTAACAAATAAAAAGCACACACACAGACACACACGTATAGGTATACACACATATATAGTAAAAATGATATACAGGAGTTTGTTACTGTACAGACCGTTCATGTGGCCGATGAGCTTAAGCTCATCCTGAGCTTCCTCAATTAACTCTTCAACCTGGCCACAACCAAGCCGCTTCTCGATCATTTCCGAATCTGCTTCCTCCTGACAGACACTAAGACGGTGGCGTGTGAAGCTTTCCACGGCTTTCCGGTATCCCTCGTCCTCCGGCACAGCCTTGATCTCCTCTAGGGTTTTCCTGTAAAGATTAATCAGGACTTCCCTCGCATTTGGCACTACGTCAAGACCTACGATCCCTGTCGTCTCCTTCACTTTCGCCATCATCATCAATGGCCTCGCTATTCTTCGGAGAAACATTTTTCCGACTCACTCTTCGACTCGTCGCTCGACTGTAACTCTGAGACCCGCTCGGAGCTCTGAAGAAGGGAAATGCTCAACCTTCAGCTGATTGACTCATAATTTGGGCCTGTTTGACAAATGATCAAAATTATCTGGATTGGGTTAGCTTTTCTACAAGTACTGGGCTTGAAAGTATGGCCCATTTATTTAACACTAAAGTATGGGTTCAGCACCCGCCTCAGGTAACTAGTACGTGTGTTATTTTTTGGAAAAATTACATAAGTGAAGGTCTTTTATTTAAGGGCAAATTACAGAAATCACATATTTTTAAGGTAAAATTACAATTTATCCCTTAAAAGTTTATAATTACAGAAATCCCTCAAACGGATATAATAATATAAGCGTTGATACATTAATCTGATGCACGAGATACATTAATCGTTAAGTAAGATACATTACATTTTATACATGATACACTAATCTTATGTACATTTTATACATGATACACTAATCTGATGCGCGAGATACACTAATCTGATGCGCGAAAATGAGGGATTTTGAAAATTTGTAAAACTTATAAGGGATAATGGTAATAAGTAAACTAAAATGTGGGATTTCTGTAATTTTTCCTTTATTTAATAATTACCACTTTTAAGTATACTTTTAATTTATTACCATTTTTGTCAACTTTTAGCAATACTTAAAAACAATTTTGTTTCTTTAAACTTAGCAAAAAGTGCTTCCATTCACAACTTTTAGCAATACTGTCATTCAATCAAATTGTTATATATGATTAAAAGAATAATGTTGAAAAATATCGTAAATATTTTTTAAAAAATATACACGTAAGTGATTTTCCCCTATTTTTTTTAGATGTCATGAATTTTGTTCCGAAATAAATATGTCGATGGACTAAATAAAATATTATTGAGTGTTAATGGATATTAATACTTACATTTATCGTTCTATGTACACATACTACTTGTACAATTTTGACCACAAGGGTAAAGAGTTATATATCACATGGAGTATATAACTAATTTATACATGTGTAAATATAACTATTCTTACCATATTGATCGACTAATGTTATCTTGTGAAATTCTTCAAGTATTATAAAAAATAGTATATAATATATCCACATTGATCAATCACAGCAACTTATATTTTGTATTTTCTTGTATAATTATTTACTCAGAATTTTATTTTAATATTATTTTATAAAATCATATATTATATGACTTGATATACACATACAATACAAGTCTAAAAACTAATTTTTAGCCTTAATACTTTTAATTAAAAAATATGTGGCTAAAAATATCATGACATCGAAATAATAGATAAGTTTGTTTAAAAAACAATCCACGTCTAAAAAAGTGAGTTCCACTTTCTTTATCCTTCCCATAATTAAATTATCTATCCTTACCCCATTAATCAAAATAACAACCAAATGTAAATGATTGAGCATATTTGCTAAGAGACTAACTATGTACAAATTATGCAGAAAATGAGATGTAATTAATTAAAAGACTAGTTTAACATACTGTTTGGTATAGAAATTAGTTACGTAGAAATTATATTACAGTGACTATTAATTAGAAATAGACGTTAATATATCAATTATTTGGTTTAAAGATTGGTTATATCACAATGTATATTACAGAAATTTTTATGTGATAAATAATAATACAGTGATTATTTTGTTAATAAATAATATAGGGAAAATGATCTGAAAAATACTTCAACTTTGATCGAAATTGCTGTTACGATATCAAACTTTGGAAATGACCTTTTACTCCCATGTACTATTTAATAGTGTATTTTAAAGATATATATGTGCCTACGTGGACATCATAAATATTGCATCATTTAAATAATAATGTGTCCACGTGGGCACATATATACCTTTAAAATACACTATTAAATAGTGCAGGGGTAAAAGGTCTTCCATAAAGTTTGGTATCGTAACAATAATTTCGGCTAAAATTAAAATATTTTTCAGACCCTTTACCCACTAATATAGGATGTGCGATGAATAATGATACATGGATTGTGATGTTAAAATATTTTTCAGGCCCTTAAACTTGTCTTCAAATTTCATTTTGGCACTCCAACTCAATCTTGTTCCATTTTAACCCTTCAACTCCAATTTTTATATTCCATTTTGGCACTTCTTTCCAAAGAATCAACAAAGTGGGATGTGTGTACTTCACATGCCATGACATGGCATAAAAACCAATTAAAAACACATACACAACTCCTCTAACTTGCCCCAATTTTTAATTTTGTCATGCTAACTTAGCCTTGTTCCGTTTTAATCCTTCAACTCTATTTTATATAGTATCATTTAAACACAAAACACTAAATTTATGATTTCTTCATTTTTATTTATGTTCTTCATTTCCACTTTTTCATTTTAAAAATCAACGTCATATCTTTTTCTTTTTTTTAAATATAATAATAAATGAACATCATTTTTTTAAAAGAATATGTTTTTAGAGTTTCTGTACATTATTGTGTGAAAAAATAATCGATGAAAGTGTGTTGGTTTTCTTTTTTAACAATTAATTAAATTAAAGAACATCACATATTTTTTTTTCATATCTAGTCTATTTGGACTAATTCAAATACCAGCATTCTAATTTTTCATTCAACTAAATACTAGTAAAAAAAATCACGTTCATTGCTAATTAATAACACTGTAAAAGAATGTTGAAACTCGATAGACTTTGTTGAGTTATCATTGATTTTCTTAAGAAAGAAAATCGACGCACTTTCGTCGGTTATTTTTCACACAAAATATAGGGAAACTCTTAAAAAGGAAATTGCTACTTTTAAAAAAATAAATCAATGATCATCCGTCAATTTTAAGTTTTTACAATAACTAACGGATGAACATCGATTTTTAAAATGCAAATGTGCAGTTGAATAACATATATATAAATAAAGAAATCATAAAATTAGTGTTTTGTGTTAAATGGTACATAAAAAAAATAGAATTGAAGGGTAATCTTTTATTATTATTTTAAAAAATGCTTTTTTTTTGTCTTTCACTCTCTTAGAGAAAGTGTGATGCACACACTCTGCCATATCACTTAGAAGTGTCAAAATGGAACATAAAAATTGGAGTTGAAGGGTTAAAATGGAACAAGATTGAGTTGAAGTGCCAAAATAAAATTTAGGGACAAGTTTAAGGGTCTGTATATGTGTTTGGCCAAATTACTTATTTTAAGAATATGTATGTTGTTAGACATTCTTGTCCTTGTAAGCAATTGTCCGAAATCAATATAAAAGTAATTAATTATTTTCACCTTTAACTTTACTCAATAAATGTAAAGAAAGATTAATATGGTGCAAAAGAGAGTATAATTAAATTAAGGCCAGAAATGTATATAATGGTAATTTAGTCAAATTACCCTTTTAACTAATGTTAGCTTAAGAGTTAAGGGTAATATTAATCAAATTACACTTTTAATTAATGTTATCTTAAAAAATATGAAAAAAAAGTATGACACGGATCAGAGGGAGTAATACAATGTTCAATACTAAAATCAAGTAATTTTTCATTAATTATGCAAAGCTTCATATCAATACATATAATCAAATTTTGTAGAGGTTTATACATAGAAAATTGCATTTATTGTTACTCCCCACAATATTGAAGGAGGAGGATTTTGTTAATCCCAACATATTAAAGGTCATTTAAAAATTATTTCAGAATTAATTAACTTCATCCATCATACCAAACGATCCTTTAGAATTATATATTTGATACATTTCTATTATATAGAAGAGCCAAGTTGAGGACGATCAAGGGCAATTTTGTCATTTTATAAATATTCTAGAATGCTTGTTTTTATGTTATGATATTATAATATATATGGTTAATTGGTATGATAACTTATTTTAAGTAATATTCCTCTAAATTATAAACTAAAGAACTTCTTACTATGTGGTCATATAAACATATTCATACCATTTTTTCATAAAACATCAAATTTGTAAATTTTCATAATAAAATAAATTACATATTACAATATTATAATATATATGGTTAATTGGCATGATAACTTATTTTAAGTAATATTCCTCTAAATTATAAACTAAAGAACTTCTTACTGTGTGGTCATATAAACATATTCATACCAATTTTTCACAAAACATCAAATTTGTAAATTTTCATAATAAAATAAATTACATATTACAATAAGTAAATAAATTTATAGTGTGAAAATTCTTTACACTAATATGTATATGACATAAACTTATTTAAATATATAGTTTGTACTCCATTTTTCATAAGTAATTGTAATCTTTTAAAATTTATTAAATATAAATTTATAAAAAATGATTCGGATTATATTAAATTCATAAATATATTAGTCCAAATAAATATTATGAATTAATATAATTGAGTTAATTATTTAAATCCAAGAAATAAGATGTAATTAACCCTCAAATATAAAGAATTTTTGTAAGTTATACTATAATTTAATATTATAATATTGGGCCCGTAGACGGGCCGTAAATCACATAAATATGCTACATTAAGAAAATATTTACTATTTATGACAATATAATTTTTCTAACTAAATATAACAATTTTTTTGAATTAAAAAAGTTGTACAGTTTATGTTCGCCTCTTTCTCTGCCTTTTTTTCTCTTCCTCCTATTTTCTTCTTCTTCTTCTCGTCTTTTTCTTTGCCATTCTTTCTCTTCCTCCTTTCTTCTTCATTTTATTCTTCTTTTTCTTTGAATTTTTCATTTAAAGAAATATCTTCAAATAAGTTTTTGTCTATATTTCACGATTTTTACTCAAAAACATGATGAGAAGAGGAATAGAAATATCAAAAATTTGTACAAAATCATGTTTTCAAGCAGAAATTTCAAATCTCTAAAATTACAGCAATAAGAGTTCACCATTAATGGTAATTATAAAGCTTCAAATTTTGAATTAATTATTTAAATTTTACAAAGTAGCAATTAATTTGGATAGATTGTTCCCATAAATAATTGAAAATGACGTTTGGAGTTTATAACTCAATTTTAAGAAAGGTTTGGTTTATCATTGATTTTAGGAGAAATATTAGATTGAAGCTTGAAAAAGTAAAGTTTATAGAACTGTATCGCAATTGTATTAAAGTGTATTAGATATGTTTCATAATTGTATCAAAATTGTATTAAAATCATGAACAATACATTTATAATACATATTGCAAACTTCACACCTTTTTTAGTGATATCAACCAAAATTGTAACACACTTATAATACATTTATAATATAATATAGGCACGATATATTTGTAATACATATTGCAAATATTGTTTTTTTTTAGTGATACAAATCAAAATAATTTATAAGATACATAGAATACAAGTTTTATTCATAAATAGTACATTTATAAGTAATCCATATTGC
>JAJOOS010082201.1:0-13683 GCA_029582725.1 Solanum chiquidenum
AAAATAGGGTGATGTAAATGTAATGTAAAGAAAACAAAAAACTAATTTTTAACAATTACAGTTAAAAATATTACAGAAGATTTCTATTTTTTATTTTTTTAAATAACAAATTTAATTAAAGAAAAATTAATTGTTAATATTTTAGGAGGAATATATGTATAATCAAAATTTCGTCTATAATGTCATGATATTAAGTAGTTAATAATGTAGTAATAAACAAAAGCAAGTATATTGTACAAGTTATCAAATGATCACGTGATTTATTCTTCAATTTCATGGCGATTTAATTATATTGCGTTTAAGAAATAGATAACAAAAAATGTTTTGATTAAAAAAATGAGAAATGATATATATGAGAAAGACGAAATTCACTTGCATTATTGCCAGACAAGAGAATAACTTGCTAACATCTTCACCAAAGCACTTTCTAGAGAAAAGTTTTGATGTCTTCACAGTGGCGTACGCAGGATTTTTTCTAAGCATTGTCACTGTTAAAGAGACAAGAATAGCTCAAAAAGAAAATTAATGAAGGTTTTGTTTTAAGCCTCCAAAAATTTGAGGTCCCATTAATAGTGAACTTTATGAAAAAATATTTTTCTTAAAAATATAAAGTTTGATTAAATTAAAAAATTTAAAAAAATTGTCTACTCTTTAAATTAGATATTATATAAAAAATTTAAATTAAAACATGAACATCTTCATATTATTAAATAAAGTTTTATACAACATTATTCAACCAGTGTATTGCAAATAAATGATTAATAAAATTATTATTATGAACAAATAAAATAAAAAATCAAGCATATAATAATAATAATAAAATAGAATAGCAAGAAAATACTAACATGATGTGGAGATTCGATTCGAGATACCGAATAACAATGATTGATGAACAAGAACCGAAAGAATATTGAAGAAACTCACAAGTCAGAAATATACAAATAAAAGGATAGGAGTCAACACTATTTTTATTTAACTATAATTCTAATTGATGAAGGACTCAAAGATTTTGAGTTTTATTTTAATTCTAAAAGTAAAAAAGAATAGTTAGATTTTGAATGAATTAGAGTGGGTTAGTAGGTTTTTAATGAACTGTTTTGAATTTAAAACAAAAAATTAATAAATTTAAGAAAAGAAAAAAATGAAACATGAAAAAAACAAGACGTCGAGCTTTATATGCAGCCCCTCTACCACCTGAGCTAGGAGCACTATGTTACAAGGGGTGTCCTTTTAATTATTTTAACTTTTAGTTTATTTTTTTTATTCTTTTAAATAGGTATATTCCGTAAAAAAAATTGACGAAGTCGTGTCACGTGACACACCTTAGATGTACTTAAATCCAGCCCTGTGTCTTCGAGAATGCATTGGAGTTGTCAAGCAAATGCATTAAGGTGCATTCACACCTTTGATGTTTAATCTTCTAATATTGTCTCTTAATTTTTTAAGTAGTCTTTTAAGATTTTGTAATACATGTATCTAGTAAATTATGATACATGTATCTAGTTATTTGTGCAAAACTTTTGATTTTATATTTTGAGTAATATAAATAGAGTGTAGTTGATGATTGTAATCATCTCAAGTGATCTTAATTAAGTAGTCTATATAGAATTTGAGCATTCTCTAAAGAAAATATTTTCCTTCTATATTTCCTATAAGGCCGAGTTGTTTCAATTGTACTTTAGTGCCTAATTTTCTGAGTAAAAGGAACAAATTGTGGTTCAATTTCAAAAGGCAGATGCTCTTCCTGAACCAGAGGATATGCCTTGAATAAAACAAGAAAAATATCAGTCAATTTGGAAGGTTGTAGAAAGATATTTTCCCTCCAAGCTTCTTATCCCTCCAAGCCTTTAGTCTAAAAATCAAGCTATAGCAATGGCTTCCACTTTTTCTTCTTTACAAACCATTAATTCTTCAATAACCAACTTCCCTTGTGTACCAATAATAAAGAAACCAAAGTTGCATATTTCCTTGACAAAAACGTCGATTTCTTCTCTTAGAGTAGAGTGTTGTAGTAGTAGTGCAAATACGTACAATGAGGATGAAGAAATGGATAAGATTAGAAGGCTACAAAATGGATCGGATGTTCGTGGTGTGGCCTTGCAAGGTGAGAAAGGGAGAAGTGTAGATCTTACACCACCTGCTGTTGAGGCAATAGCAGAAAGCTTTGGTGAATGGGTGATTAAAGGGTTGAACAATAAGGAGAAAGTTATTATGATTTCTCTTGGAAAAGACCCTCGAATTTCGGGTAATACATTGAGTGTTGCTGTATTTTCAGGACTTACTAGGGCTGGTTGCATGGTCTTTGACATGGGACTTGCAACAACACCAGCATGCTTCATGAGCACTATTCTTCCTCCATGTCAGTATGATGCCTCAATAATGGTATGAATTTATATGACTTACTTTTATTTTTAGTCGGTACCAAAAAAAATGACACATTTTTATATTAAGTGACAGTTTAACTTTAAAATATTTATTTTATCCTTAATGAAATGATTTATAGTCACACAAATTTCTATCATTATTTTAGACCATAAATTTTAATAGTCTTCATTTCTTTCTTAAACTCCGTGCCGAGTCAAACTAATGGGACGGAGGGAGTATATATCATTTATGCTTCTTTCTATTGTACGTCTAACGGATTGATTCAACATCCAATGACTTGACATATTTTAATTCAACTCTATGAGGAAGAATTACTTTCATTGTTTATTTTTACTTCATGACCACAATGGACATTGCATTCCCTTTAAAAAAAATAGAAGAAGGAAGTGCATATTTCTCCATATTAAATGGACTTAAGAAATGACATTTGATAACTCTTTAATTCTAACTGACTTTTTTAAGATCATAAGATTAAAAAACATTTTCTTACTTGGATGCAGATGACTGCTTCTCACTTACCCTACACTCGAAATGGTCTTAAATTCTTCACCAAAAAAGGAGGTTTAACGTCAGTGGAAGTGGAGGAAATATGCGAAGAAGCAGCTCGTAAATACGCAAACAGGTTCGCAAAAGTGTCAACGACACTACCGACGCGTCCGACTAAGGTAGATTTCATGAGCAATTACGCAAAGCATCTACGAGATATTATAAAAGAAAGAGTGAACCATCCTTACCATTATGACACTCCCCTCAAAGGATTTCAGGTTCTTCTCCATTACCTATATATCCTTTTGTCTTATTGCATGTCCCTCACACAAACCTTATCTAACTACATGAGGACAATAGTGACCATAAAACTTAATCATATCCTTTTCTTGGACTTTCTAACTCTTTCACCTCCTTTTTATTACTGTCTAGTCCACAATAAAATTAAAATATATATCTGCATATTTCATTACACAAGTAAAGTATATTTGGCTAGCGAACTGTTGCCAAATGTATAACTTGCCTATATATTAAAAAAAAAAAAAAACAAGTCTTCAAATACCCTTATTAGGAGGTGAGAAAATGTTATGTTAGCCCAACTCAGCGCCTACTCATTAAGAAATTTAGTCATGGGGACTTTTTTCAATTGCTATTTTGCTTCATTGCTAAAATTGACATTTACATAACTCTATGGACATCAATTTAATATAAAAGTATTTTTTTAACATGATAAATTATGTATCGAAAACTTCAAATTTGGTATATATATATATATATATATATAATGAATAGGAAAATGATTACTTTTCTTAGAATTGGCTTGAAAAAAACAGTCTTCCGGTCGTTTGTTCTTGATCTAAAAAACAAATATAAAAAATAAAACAAAATCGTAAGTCAAATAAATGAAATAAAAAATTATATTTATGAATTTAACGCTAATATGTTGCTATCACTCGTAAATAAAAGAAACTATTTAATAGTTCGTCGCTAATATGTTGCTATCACGGCGTAAAAATGATTTTTTCTAAATTTGAAATACTTTTCAAAATTAATTTTTTTTTAAAAATTGACGGGGTGGCCTAGGGGTGAGGTAAGGGTAGAGGGTGGCGTAACAATGAATTTTTTAAAATTTGAAATATGTTTTTAAAATGATTTTAAAAAAAAAAAAATTGACAAGAGGAGGCGGGTCCGGGGGTCAGGGTATGGGGTAGGGTAAAAAATGAAATATTAAAAATTTGAAATAATTTTCAAAATCATTTATTTTTATAAAAGAAAAATTGACAGGGGTGAGGTAAGGGTAGAGGGTGGCGTAAAATGAATTTTTTTAAATGTGAAATATATTTTTAAAATATTTTTAAAAAAATTATTGATGAGAGGGGGCGGGTCCGAGGGTCAGGGTATGGGGTAGGGTAAAAAATAAAATTTAAAAATTTGAAATAATTTTCAAAATCAATATTTTGTTTTTAAAAAAAAAATTGACGGGGGTGGCCTAGGGGTGAGGTAAGGGTAGAGGATGGCGTAAAAATGAAATATATTTTTAAAATGATTTTTAAAAAAAATAATTGACGAGGGGGGGCGGGTCCGGGGGTCAGTGTATGAGGTAAGGGTAAAAATGAAATTTTAAAAATTTGAAATATTTTTCCAAAATATTTTTTTTTTTTGCGAGAGGAGGGGGTAAGGGTGGCAAGGGTTGGTTGAGGAAAAAAATCTTAAAATTCGAAATATTTTTCAAAAATAATTTTTAATTGTTTTTTATTGTTTTGGGGAGGGGGTTTGGTTTGGGAGTAAGGTTAGGGGTAAACAAATATTTGAAATTTTAAAAATAAAAAAATTTATATTTAATTATTTTTTGGATGGGGAGGGTTGGGTATGGGATAGGATAAGAAAAAAGCATTGTAATTTAAGGATGAAGTAGAGTTTTGGAAAATGTTTTTCTTAATTTTTGAAGGGAAGTCAGTTTCCTTAAATTTGAGAAAAATGAGTTGATTTGAAAAACATTTAAGTCAACCAAACATGAAAAAATTGGAAAATATTTCTTAGAAAATATTTTCTTTCAAACACACTCATAATCTTTTGTTAAATACTCTATAAGCAGGGCCGACTCAATAAGATTGGGGGCCTAAAGCCAAACTTTAGGGAGGGGCCCTAATAGTTATTTATTTAGTTCTTTTAAACAAAATTGTCACATTTATTTTAGAGATGCAACCATTTGAATTATTTAGGAGTTCTTGATTATCCAGAAACTATACCACATTTTTCACCAACTTCTTTTAAATTTTCTTTTTGGATGTTATTATCATCTAACTCAACTCTATTAATGACTTGTTCATTTGAAGAACATCCCTATATTTTTTTATTAAAGATTTGTTATTTGTTAAAAATCTATCAAGTGTTTTTTTGGGATTTATTTAATTCTTCAATTTTTTTAATTGTTTTTTGTAAGATCGAAATCACATTTTCTACTTGACATATTTAAATTGAATAAATTTTAATAATAACTAAAACAAGAATATATATACTTATGAACTAAGAATACTAACAATTACAAATTTTCAAGAAAAATTATAAAATAAAGTTAGAATAACAAAACATAGCTCAAGAATTTGATAAGTTATAAAGATATAGAAATAGTGTTGCATTCCTTCAACATAATGCTTGTTGCACTTCTTGAAAATATGAAGAAGATACCAAAAAATAATTTTGTTCTTTTGTAACTTGTAAGCAACCGTAGCTCAATAAGTTTCGTAGGAGAGGGTTCAATATTAACAATAAAAACACTAAAATAGAGAATAAAAAGATGAATATATGGCAAATAATCAAATTATTAGGAAATAAATAAGGAAGTAGAATCTCCTTTTCCCACATAAGAAAATAATTCCCAAAATTTATTTCATTCCCTTAGGAAAGTGGAAATTAACCACTTTGAATAATTACTTCTTACCCATTTTGTTTTAAAGAAATTTAGAAGTACATCATATTTTATTTTTTGAAAATAAATGTATAAGTACTCTATTATTTAAAAGGGCTCCCCAAAAATATGAGGCCTCAAGCGATGACTTTAATGGCCTAGGGGTTAAAGCGGCCCTGCCTATAAGCTTAACTTGTGACTTGTGAGTAGCCTAAAAATACTTCTCTATTACTCTTGACATCAATTTTTTCTAGAGATTCCTTTTCATTATTATGAATAAAACATTTACATCCAAAGAATCTAAGATGACTTATATTTGGCTTTGTACATTTGAATAAATCATAGGAAATTTTCTCTAGAAGTGGTCAAGTCATGCATCTATTAAATTATGTGACATGCAGAGTTATAGCTTCAACCCATTAATAACTAGCTAGATTGATAGAAATCATTATGATTATGGCTATGTATTCAAAGGTCTTATTTTTTCTTTCAGCCACTCTATTTTACTATGGAGCCCTAGGTATAAAGAAGTTGTGATCAGAACCATGAGTAGTACAATATTATATAATTAATTTTGTGTTTTCAAACTCTGTTCCCTGGTTAGATCTTATTGATATAAGTTGATTTCCTAGAATCTTTTCCAACTTTCTTACTAAAGTATTAAATACTTCAAAAGCATCTTTGTATGTGGTTGCAACTTCACCTGACTACTACTGGGTCCAGCTAGACTATAAGGAACTAAACAATGGCTTGTTTTGGGGGCCCAATATCTAAATTTGGAAAGAATTTTTTTGGTAGAAAATACAATAAATTTTTTATCTTTTAATGTGGAAATTGTTGTGATGATTGAAATAGATTTTAGGTAATTGTAATATCCTTTCTTATGTGGCTATCTAGTTTGTTGCTTTATTTATATCCCAATAACTAACATGAACTCACATTATTATTTCTATACTTGAACTTTTTTCATTCCCCTTTTACTATTTTAATTCTTTTACTGTTGAATGTTAATTCTGAAATCTCGCAAACAATCAAACCTTTTTCATTTTGCAAAACGCCAAAACCTGTTGTTGTCTGTTTACAAAAATGATAAATATATATATATATATATATGTATGAGTTGTTATGAGGATATCAAACCATTTATATATGTGATGAAAGATTGAAAATGCAGATAATTGTAAATGCTGGAAATGGATCAGGAGGTTTTTTTACATGGGATGTGTTAGACAAGCTTGGTGCAGACACATTTGGATCTCTCCACCTAAATCCAGATGGAATGTTCCCTAACCACATCCCTAACCCAGAGGACAAAGTAGCCATGTCCTTAACAAGAGCCGCTGTGCTTGAAAACAATGCTGATCTCGGTATTGTTTTTGATACAGACGTTGATCGTAGTGGTGTAGTAGATAGTGAAGGAAATCCTATCAATGGTGACAGGCTCATTGCCCTAATGTCTGCAATTGTTCTCAAGGAACATCCTGGTACGACTATTGTCACTGATGCTCGTACTAGTATGGCCTTAACTAAATTTATTACAAATAAAGGAGGCCAACATTGCTTGTATCGAGTTGGTTATAGGAATGTCATTGACAAAGGTGTCAATCTTAACAAGGATGGTGTTGAAACACATCTCATGATGGAAACTAGTGGCCATGGTGCTTTGAAAGAAAATCACTTTCTTGATGATGGTAATAATTAACTACTTTCTAATTTTCAATTATTTTAACTAGGGACAAAGGAAAAATATACCCTGAACTATCGTAAATGGTATACAGATACAATCCGTCATACTTTTGGGACATTGGTGCCCCTGCCGTCCAAAAACTAGAACATATATATCATTCATTCTAACGGAAGACTAAATAGGGATACGTGATACAATCTTATCCATCGGGTCAGCGGATAAAATTATGACACGTGTATGTCCGTTAGTATAAAGGGTATATATGCTCTAGTTTTTGGACGTCAGGGACACCAATGTTCCAAAAGTATGACGGAGAGTATCTGCATACCATTTATGATAATTCAAGGATATATTTGTCCTTTTTCCCTTTTAAGTATACTTCTTTCATGGTTCCTTTTTCATTTCTAGGTGCTTACATGGCTGTGAAAATTATAATTGAAATGGTAAGAATGAAGCTTGAGGGATCAGAAAAAGGCATTGGTAGTCTCATAAAAGATCTTGAAGAGCCATTAGAGTCGGCGGAACTTAGAATGGTTGTCCTTTCTGAGCCTAGATATGCTAAGGCTAAAGCATTTGAAGCCATTGAAGCATTCAGAACCTATATTGAGGTATATGTTTGATTAGTTGGTGAAAGAATGTGAACGCTTTCATATCACATACTTCCTCTGTTCCAATTTATATGACTTGCTTTTCTCTTTAGTCAGTCCCAAAAAGAATGACACATTTTTATATTAAGTAATAATTTAACTATAAAATATCCATTTTACCCTTAATGAAATGATTTACAGCCATACAAATTTCTATCATTCATTTTATACCACATGTTTTAAAAGTCTTCCTTCCTTTTTTAAACTTCGTGCCGAGTCAAAGTACCTCACATAAAATGGGACGGAAGGAGTAATTGATTGGGAAATAATTTCTATATAACTTCCTTTCTTTCATCACATATAAAAAAACCTTAAAGTTGTCTAATTCACTTGTTGACGTGTGTAACCTCACTCATCTAAAAAAAAAAAGTTTAAATTGTTAGAGAGTATATTTTCATTTAGTTGTTATATTTGATTGTTCATTTGATAATGGATGACAATGAGATTTGACTCAAGTCTTTTGTATGCTCTCATACCATGCATATTAAAGTACATCTCATCTAAAAGTTGTTATATGGAGCGCGCATACTTTTATTTACTATATTAAGCAAATGTGTGTTCACCTTTTAGCAAGGAAGTTTACCAGGATGGGAACTTGATGCTTGTGGAGATTGTTGGGTAAGTGATGGTTGTCTTGTTGACACTAATGATGATCCAACTGCAATTGATGCTTATATGTATAGGTAATAATTAATCTCATAAATTATAAGACAAAAATTTACAGTATACTTTAAAGTATTGGACATTACCTAAGGAAATGTTGACTTATATTCAGGGCCAAAGTTTCATCAGAAGGAAATGAGGAACATGGATGGGTTCACCTTCGACAAAGTATCCACAATCCAAATATTGCTGTTAATATGCAATCCACAGTTCCTGGTGGATGCCAATACATGGCAAAAGTTCTAAGAGACCGGTACGTTCTTTTCTGCTCCCTTATTTTGTTTTGTTGGGTTTTCCCACTACTTCTTTAATGGTTAATCCATTTTATTTTGGGAGGATTTAGTATGCAACCTCGGGTACTTGAGGGGATTAAATTTCTGAAGGACACAGAGTGGGTTATGTGGACTCGGATAGTTCTTTGTGTTTTCTTTTCATCTTTTATTATTTTTGGTTTGCTAATTAGAATATAGGAGATAACATCTTTTTGGTTTATCGTTTAATAGTTTGAATGATCACACATTTCTTATGTTTAATTAGGTTTCTCTTGCCTAGCGGAATGGACAAAATACTTGATGTCACTCAAATTGATAAGTATGCTACAAGTGGAGATCTAAGCTAAGATGCTTAAAACATTCATGCTTCAAATTAAGCTATCATGTGTGTCAATAATGTTCAATACACCCTATTCAATGGGCAGAAAAAAAAGAAACAAGAAAAGTAGAAGAAGAAGAAAAAGAGTGTGAAAGTGTTTTCTTCCTTAATGGACTTGGATATTCGTATACCTTTTTCACTATTGCATATTATACTCATTGGTGGATCCAGAATTTGAAGGTTGTGGACGCTACATTTTTTACATTGAATTGTTACCATTCACATAGTATAAATGAAAAATATTAGTGAGCAAAATATGTTTAATATTACCATCACAAAAGAAGACCTCTAGTCACAAATTACAATTGTACTCCATGAATTTTTGTATAATGAAATGGAAATGTACAATAACATCACTTGAACTTGTGAGTTGTGAATATCCTACGCTTAACATGGACAAATTAAACAACATTATAAATGTGTATAATTTATTTGTTATGTAGTTTATCGATGATAAAATTTGTGATTTAGTGAAGAGAGTGTGGAGCATAGTTCAAATAATTAGAGCACGTAACTATGAATCTTTGTATCAAACTTTCAGACAAAAATTAGTGTTATACTTTGGTGATTTTTTTTCATATTTTGAATACAAATTAATCACAATATTATTGCTTACTGTTGTGAATATCTTACACAGTCACGATCCGAAATCGAGCCATGATGGCGCCAACAATAAACCCATAGTAGGCAAGCCAAAATCCAACTACGAGATATAAAATTGAACAATCTAAAATAAAACTATTGAGAAGAAAAGTACACGATAAATGTGGCCTTAGTATAGATATAAACATAAAGGTGCGAAATAAACAGATGCGGCCTGAAAGTGACCAAGAAAGAAAAACTATACACAAGAACCAACTCGGACATGGTGTCACTGGTACAAGAGCATCTAAGTATCAAAAGGACTATTTACAACAGTTCTTTCTAATCAAAATATAAAATACATAGCCAATACAAAAGAGAAAAATAATAAATCTCAGGACGCCAAGAGCTCACCACGATCCAACAACGACGGCCTCGGAAGATCTAGAATCGGCGGGGGTGGCTCGTAGGGTGTTGCATTAGAAAAAGATGTTGAAGTGTAGTATGAGTACCAAAATACAGATTACTCAGTAAACATCTAAGGCAGACCAATCTTAGATAGAGACTATACAAATAAGAGGCACGATAGTGCTAAAACTATGATTCAATAGATAACTAGAAACATACATGCCAACATTGACAGTGAAGATGACATAAATAATGAGCATTTGACACCCAGAACAAGTAAATCTTAATCAGACACATAATGCAAGATGATGTAATGCTGCACGTGTAGCCAATGCATAAAAGTAAAAGCATGGCGAAATTCGAGACACTCGGAATGATCCCTTAGACTTCACAACTGATGAAATATAAGAAAATATAACTTGAATAGGTTCTAGGGATGCCCGAAGTGCTTCCTAAAACATAGAAGTATAAAATTAAACCTCCTTTCTATCTAAAACTCTTATAAAATTAGTATTTTTTCTCGAAAATACTTAGACCTCGAAAGTAAAAGCGATGAGTTTAAAGTAAATATTTCTTTGGAACAAAACCCTCAAACAAATGATGTACTTCCTTACAAAATTACAAGTTTCCTCGAGTAAAATCAACAACACGCTCCCTCAGATCCCAAAATAAGTAAAAATCATGACAAAAAAACATTTAAGTGTCTCAATTACACATTTCCCCGATGTTAGTTCAAATCGTGTCATATGCAGATGTCGTACGCGTGAGTGATGTACCGTGCATTTATGGTACTTGTAATGCTTTAAACTTGAGTTGTGCATGTCTTTTAAGCATTTTTATGGTATTTTATCTATGTTTTATAGGAAAATAGGTTTTGACAATTATGTTTGAAGATTACAGTGTAACAGCTGAAGTTTGGAGTCCTACGAGTAGATCTACGAGCCATAGACTTTTCTATGAGCCGTAGGAATGATTCGTAGAAGGGATTAGAGGTTTCTGAAGCTAAGTATGGAGCCACGAAAGAGGACTACGAGCCATAAGAAATTCTACAAGTTCTAGATTCAAGTCGTAGAAAACATCAAAAATTTTGGGTTCCAGTATTAGGACTACATTGAGTAGGACGAACCATGCAAAGTTTTACTAGTCGTAGGACCTATTCGTAGAAAGAGTCTAGAGATATATTGAGAAATCTTCTTCCACGAGAGGTGTCTACAATCCGTAGAAACACCTACAAGCCGTAGAAAAGAGTGTTGAATCTTATTTTTTCTATGTTTTTTTAGTTTATTTTATTTAGGATTAGATGTCTATAAATAGTCATCTCTTATTTATTTTATGTAGTTTGAACAATTTACTTTTTTATTAGAATTAATTTGTGAAACACTTTTCTATTTTAATTCTTGAATCATTGGTTTATATTATACCCTTGTTTATCCATTGTTACTTTGCAATTTCAACTGAAGATTCTGGAACTCACCTACTCTAATTGTAAGTTCATGATTTATCTTAACCAAATTATCACTCAAGCATGAATAGTAATTTATAACTAGAATTGTGGAAATCATGAGAAATTAATAAAGTAGACCTAATAACTAGTACTCCCTCCGTTTCACAAAGAATGGTCTAGTTTGACTTGGCACGGAGTTTTAAAAAATAAAGAAGACTTTTGAATCTTGTGGTCCTAAATTAAAGTTATGTTAAATGTACAAAATTGTCATTTAATCTTGTGGTCTTAAACATACCACGTGGAAGGCTGAAATTAAAATGTTACCAAAAAAATAAAGAGGTCATTCTTTTTGAAAACCAAAAAAAGAAAGAGGTCATTCTTTTTTAAACAAACTAAAAAGGAAAGGAGGTCATGATTCTTTTTGAAATGGAGGGAGTAATTCTTAAATAGTGTTTATGCATGTATCTTTTTTTCTCTTCACTTTTCTTGCTTTTTAATGAAGGACCATGTTAGAAGTTGTCTTATTCCTGTTTGGAGGACCAAGGGGGTAACAAATGAGAAAATAAATTATAAAATGGAGATTTGAGGCTACCAACCCTCATCTAATAGCTAGCTTGAACAGAGAAAAGAATAGTTAATTTAAGGCCAAGGGTAAGGGTTAATAAAACATACACCCGTAGACAGATCAAGTTGCATGTTGAAATTCACTTATTTAGGTAATTATCTACTAGGTGATACCTAACTTACCAATTTTTCATGCTAGACATTATACAAGGTTACTACCCCGCTATGTGGGACACCATCAAGTTCCACAGGTTTGAGAGGTTCACAAGGCCTCGACTGGACAACCTAGGTTAGAGAGTTCAATGAGGCCTATGCTAAGGCCTTACCAAAAAAGAGAGAGGGAGTCATCTGAAAACTCTTGGATGAAGTTGAAGTCCGAGGAAAGAAAGTGCAGTGCCATGTCAGTGCAATAAATGATGTCCTCGGCACAAACGACAACAACTTATATAATCTGTGTATGAAGCACAACCTAGACACCTTGAAGGGATGGTTAATCCCATTGATTTATGATATTACCCCTCTATGGATGGTTGACGGAGTGAAGATAGAGAAAAAGGATATGAACATCAGAGCTAGATATTGGTTCGGGTTCATCAACAGAAACTTAATGTCATCCCAGAACGAGTCAATTCGTTGGCACCCAAAGGTCATCCTAGTTGGTACCATTATTGACTGGGAGGAGATCCATGTCAGAGCCATTATTGCTGAGGAGATGTTGATGAGAGCTTGTCAGGAACAAACTTCTCTCTCCTTCTCAGTCTTGATCATACAACTGTGTGAGGCTGCCGCAGTGCCTTACCAGGCAAGGACAGATGTTCGTGTCACCCCTGACTCTTCCAATGACATTCGCAGGATCAGAGCAGATCATTTGAGAGATGATGTAGCTCAGATAAAGTCGACACCACCAGACACCACTCTAGTGGTAGATCCTACTATACTTGAGGCTGATGCTACTCATCCTGCTTGTAGACACGTAATTTTTGACCAAACTTAAATTTTACACCATTTTTAGTGGTTAAATGTTTATTATAAATTTAAATTAAATATTTTATTTTTATTAGGTTTATTTTAAAATATTTGAAAACTACAAAAAATTGAATCACATTTTAAGCTAAGTTTTATTTTTTTGCAATTGTTTTAAAAAAGTAACGAAAATGAACATATATATATATATGTTTTCTTCTATTATTAGGTTTAATGAATAATCGTATGTTACTTTTTTTTATTATAACTTTAGATTAGATTTTGTTTTCATATT
>JAJOOS010082209.1:0-17132 GCA_029582725.1 Solanum chiquidenum
ATCTAACCACACCAATATCATGAAATTTGGAGAAAAAGGGTAAAATGGTCAAAAATCTCGTTCCGGAAAATATTCTCGAAATCTGGAAATTTTTAGTGGAAAATGTTCCCCAAGAAATTTAGAATCCAATAGAGAAAACCGTTTCGAAAAAGGAGTTGAAATGAGTTCACAAACTCAAATTTTCTATTAAATTCGGATTAGGCAAAAAACCCCAAATTTTACAGCTGAGATCTGAAATTTTGATGTTAAAATCCATAAATAATCGATGGAAATCAAAGATATAAGTTGGAAATAACTTACCCAATGAATTCCTTGCGAAAACCCACTTGAAACGATATTGGGAAGGATAGAAGAAGAGATGGGTTATAATAGATCGCCCACCACATTCCGTGCAACTTTTGCTTCGTGCGAACATGAATCACGTAGCATATCCTAGGTATCGGAAACATGTATACTAACGAGGATCGTGAAGTTGTAAATCATTTGTAAAAATCTAAAAGAGCTTTCATAATTAGGAGTGAAGATCAAATTTTAATTAAAAAAACTTGATTTTTTTTTCTTCAAGTTTGTTGTTTAACTATAGTGTAAACCTTTTCTGAAAAAATGGAAACATGTAACTTCACATATTAATAATCATTCATATTAATAAGAACCAATTCAATTTAATAAAACGTTAGTCATGTGTTTATAATACGTTGCCTTGGATATTATCATAAAAAACTTTATTTACTAATGTGAAGACATAAATATTTTAACTCAAAGTTTCAAAATATATCTATTGTTAAAAAGTAGGCATATCTTTCTTTATAAGTTTTAAATATTCTTTTTACGAACTTCAACATTATCTAAGAGAAAATAAATTTGTAAAATGCATTATTAAAATTTTTGAGGACCTAAAGCAATTGTTTTACTAGCTTCATGCGACAAGTTGTAGCAAGAAGACTTGGTAAATAAACTACTTCCATCATCGATGTGAGATTCTTAATTTCCATTCGTCACCCTCGACTCTAATTCATTACCCCTATGTTCGATCCCTACATGGACAATTTATCTGGGGACTACATCGAGAGGCCTAACTTTGATACCATGTTAAAGAAATGGATCTTGAGCTTAATTTAAAGTACAAAAGCTAACTCAACAGTGAGGAATGCCGAAATCATATTAAAGAGACCACTCATTCTTAAAGGGACAATGTGGAATTGTTCATAACATCGTCCACCACCACATTCCATGCAACATTTGCTTCTTCGATAATGGCCACATAGCATATGCTATATATCCAAAACATGTCATCTAACGAGGGTTAGGTACGTTGGATCTCAAATAATAATGTTTTTTTGGGACTTTTCACTTGGACATTTAAACTTGGTATTTTGTTGATGGTCAATTTTTTGTCTAATATGACACTTATTGAATAGATTGAGTGTTCAATCGAAACAAACCTAAATTTAAGTGTCTAACACGATAAAGTAGTAACTCTCAGAGGGCATGAAATGGTTTCTTTCTTAACTCCATTTTCCTTGCTTGTAGTGGCGGAACCAAGAATTTGAATAAGGATTAAACAACTTATGTACGTACACAAAATATGAAGAAAATAAAATTACTCTTAACAAAATTTCACTTCATTTTATAAAATTGATATAAACAAATGACAATCCAGGAAAGACACCATTATCAACACTCAACAGGTGAATTACAATAAGTAGGAATTAGAAAATCAGCAAAAATTTTGACATCAAGGAAATAGATATATACTATATATATACTAGTTTCTCTACGTATCGATAGCACAGATTTTTGTACATCTATGAACAAACACACAGTAAAAACCTTGTCATTGACTGGGATTTACGAAATACCAATTGTTTTATTGAGTATCCAGAGTGTAAGAGACAGCTGAATCGCGAAAATTGTATGAAGCCATGTCCGATCTAACATGAAACCATACACCGTGATTCCAGCTTTGTTGTGCTCGAAGTATGTCACTGCAACAATTGTTTCCATAACCGAGATCAATAAGGTACAACGTAGTCAATACCAAAGACAGGAAATAATTCAACGAAATAAACAAAAACGCGCTAGAGACTAGAGTTACCTAGTGCTTGTCTCTTTTGGTAGGATATTGTACTGGCATGAATTGGTACCATATTTGTGTTGTCCAACACGTCGTCTCCATCTCCTTCCTCGTCTGTGTCCCAACTGGAATTGATAGGGTATACCACCTGAGGTGTCACGGTCCGAGCCATGGGAGTCTCCTCAGTCATGTCATCTAAGGTGCTGATTGTTGCACAAGCATGCCATTTGGCAGCAAGTGATGTAACAGCTTGTGCTTTGTGTGTGATCTTTGCTGCACTACGTAAGCACATGAAAAGTCCAGTTACCAGAGTAATTGAGCTCAACTGCATCGTAACATGTATACAATGTCAAAACAGGACGGTAATAACGTTTGCAGCTACGTAATCAATAAAAGGAAATGAACCGGAAGGTGGGAATGAAGCATTACCGCAAGTTCACCCGCTGTAAAGATGTTCACAGTGGAGCTAGGCTCAGTAGTAAGAAGCAGGGCAAGAAACTGGCTTATGGTCACTAGTATGAGAGTTGACAAAATGAAAACTCTGAACCGATGGCTAATGACGCGAAGATTTCTTCTGATTCGGAGATGTTCTATCATGATCGATGAGACATCAGATTCTTTCTCGAAAACTTGAGCAAACTCTTCCAGTCTAAGGATCTGCAGGGAGCATATTAACCGGAATAGGACACATACAAGGAAGGAAATTGATATCCGGTAGAGCCAGGAGCTTATTAACAGTATGCATACGAAGATATTGCTCAAAGCAGCATTGTACAGGTAAGGAATTTGGGTTCCCCCGGAGGAAAACCACCATATCTTGTAAATACTCTCAGCAATAAAAGAAGGGAGGACAAAAGACGACAGGATCTTCATCGACCTCTGCACGAAAAAAGGAGAAACTGTTATCCAGCTGAACACCCCAATAAAAGAAAATATCACTAATTTCTCCAAAAATAACAGCAAGGGCAACTTCGATTAACAAACCAGATGTGTATCAAGGTCAACTTAGTACCTATACAAATTCATGATTTAGGTTAAAAAGGGCATAGGTAAATGTTTGGTTCTTTACCAATAATAGAAAACGTCAAGATACGAATTTGAAGCGTTTTCCAAGGCCACTAGCCTCAGCAGTATTTGTCAACTCTAGAAATACTAACATTTTGTGATCCACTTAAAACTGATGATTCTCCAACGATTATCAAACAGGCTGAAAATTTTATCACGAATGCTATTTAACAGGACACCATTAGCTTAAATCATAAGAAAAAACTATAAAAATCAGTTCTTTCTACTTATGAGAGAAATGTTGAATTGTATGACCACACTATCCAAAAGCTTAGACTAGAGGGATCATTTTTATTTACTAAATCATATATTCAACATGCCCCCTCACATGCAGGCAAGATCCGGTTGATAGGACAAATATGTGTGATTAAGGGTTGAGTAAGATTGCAACCTAGGACTGTTACACCTATCTCATCTAAAAGCTTAAGCGATTAGAGAGAGGGCACCCGACAAGAACCTAGAGACTCAGCAAAGACATTTGAATAAATCCCAAAAGTAGCAGTTCAAGTAATCCCTAAATCTAACTTAACAAACAGGGCAGAGCTAGAAGAGCGGAAGGGGTTAGTCCAAACCCCCTTCACTGGAAAACCACATTGTATATAAAAGATCCAATCTTTTTCATACAAAGTAGATGTTGAGCACCTTGTTAAAAATCCTACATCCACCACCGTCAACAACCATAATGTTATCGAACATGGTGCTTGCTTGCTAGTCTTAGTTAAGAAATAAAGTCGCTCCCTTGCTATCTGCTATAGCTTTTAACATGATAGTAAACACTTGATCCTAACACATAACACAATAGCTTTTGGCATGATAGTAAGCGTTTGATCCTAACACATAACACAATAGCTTTTGGCATGATATTAAACGCTTGATCCTAACACATAACGCAATAGCTTTTGGCATGATAGTAAGCGTTTGATCCTCACACAAAACACAATCTGCAAAAGAAGAGTAAAACAAGAAAGGGGAAATGAACTTACATGTAGCTGTTCAGTGTATCCTTGTTGAACCTTTTCACTATCTTCATACAATTTATCAAGAAACAGAAACTTCCGAATCCCGTATTTTCGAGCAAAGCTAGAAAGACTAACAAATGATAAAGTTGCAAAAAGTGATAAAGAAACTTGAACAAGAGCATCAAAAGGCCTCTGATGCATAGTATCACAGGTTAAACAAGCAAACATAAAGTGAGATACTAATGGAACCCCAATTGTAAGAATGAAAAAAAGTGACCAAGAAAGACCTGCCCTCCATATATTTGATTGATCAAGAAAAACCCATGTCAGAGCTGATTTAATCTTCTTGATTTCTTCAGAATTTTCATGTATTGAATAACCTGAAGAAAGCAATTCTTTGTTACTCTGCAACAACAACCCTGTTTCACCTTCTTCCATTTTTACAAATTTCTTCAACTAGAACTTACAACAAACACTTGTTGGGCATAATATGAAAAACCCAAAATACACCAAATCAATACAAAAAATTTCAAGATTCAATTTTTTTAATTACCCCAATTGGGAATTACACTTGTTGGGCATAATATGAAAAACCCAAAAAACACCAAATCAATACAAAAAAAATTCAAGATTCAATTTTTGTAATTACCCCAATTGGGAATTACACTTGTTGGGCATAATATGAAAAACCCAAAAAACACCAAATCAATACAAAAAATTTCAAGATTCAATTTTTTTAATTACCCCAATTGGGAATTTAGTAAGATAATCAAGCCTTCAAGATGTGACTTGAATCAAAAGCTATTTATATACAATTAATTAAGGAAAGGTTCATACAGATGGAAAAATAAGCTTGGTAGTTGGTACTGTTTGATGTTGACAAAAATAATACTAATCAATTCTTTAAGAAAGATTAAAAAAAACAAAAGATTGTTTTTTAACTTTGTAATCATGAATCATTTTTAGCAATTCTTGGATCATGACAATTAGTAGATCATTGCCTCTTTTTTTCCCACACTATTGACAAGTGTCTGGTATCTGATTAATTTGGATTTGTTGAAATTCAAGATTCGATTTTTATGAATTTTTATAGTGATCTCAAATTATATATAATAATAACTTATTTTATGTCAAGTATTTAGTGAATTTCTTAATAAAGATTTAGATAAAAGTTGCTAATTTCTCTGGAATTCATGACTTTAAATAGTAACAACCTAATGTTTTAAGGGTAGATCTGCATCTACGTAAAAGTAGATACCAATGTAATAGATTCACTTTATTTGACTCGACATGAAATTTAAGAATAAAAGTAATATTTTTAAAACTTATGGTTAATACAACATATGAAAATTTGCGTGATTATAAATATCTCATTAATGATAAAAATGACATTTCAAATTAAATTTTTACTATCAAATAGAGAAGGCATCTTTTGAAGAATGAAAAGTCGTATATCGATGATTAATAAGATGGGTGATTTCCTGATAATTCTTCTCTTCTTCTTTTTTTTTTGTCAAAAAAGCGTAATTTAACCTAGCTTTGAATGTAAGTTAGGCTTAACATGCAAAATCATTTTTTGAGCCGAACTAAGAAAATAGAGCGTTACGTAAATTGTGATATACAACCTACAAAATTTGGATAGAAAGTTACTCCATCCGTCCCTTTTTAGTTGTCCACTTTAGAAATGACACACATATTAAGATAACAATAATTAGCATAGTGAAGTTACAATTTTACCCTTATTAATTATGGTTTCAAAAAGGATGAATTAAAACTTAGAAATTTTCAAAGAAGTTTAAATGAGGGTATAATAGGAAAAAAAAATTGTCTTTTCTTGATTTGTCAAAATGGACAAGTAAATAGGGACAACTAAAAGACGAAATATGGACAAGTAAATAGGGACGGAAGGAATACTATTCTCGCATAGATTCATAGCTTTAAAGCTAAATCCGACTTTAAATAAAATACTTTCCACCTATCAAGATTAATTCAATTTAAAACTCGAACTTGAAATCTATATAAGTACAGTAACTTTTTGGTGGGGTGTACCATTATTATTGGTATAAGAGATTGTGTGGAAATGAACAATGCCAAATGGAAAATTTATTATGAAGAGAAAAGAAGGTGGGAAATCACAAGTAGCATGATGAAGTGAAAGGTGAGATTTGGATTGCTGCTTCGTGAAGCTTTTTTGGAACATCAAAAAGTAAAACACCCCACCACCATCTCTTCTTTTTTTTCCGAGTTCCGTTCGTTTTAATATGTTTGTTTGATTTTAATTTTGATATGAAATTTAAGAAGATAATGAAGATTTTTAAATTTTATGGTCTTAAACTAAAAATATACCGAATATAAAAATAAATCAATTAAGGAAAGTTAGAATTAGGAAAAAGAAAGACTTATCTTTTGAGTCTAACTAAACAAAATTATATAACAAAAAAAATTAATCGAAAGGAGTAATTATTAAGGAGTATTAATAATAAATAGTTAAAGCATTACGTGGTTGTTCATGTGCAACATTTGACCTTCCAAACATTTTTTGTTTCGTGTTATTTATATTAAGATTAGGACAGATGAATAGAAATATAGTATATTGTGTTTTTTACAAAATTTAAAATTTTATTATAATATATTTATTTATACTTATTGTATAATTTTTAATGCTATATAGTGCAAGCCTAAATTAATGAATTTAATGAACTTATAAACTACATATTGTATATTCCCTCCCTTTGTCATGATCAATTCTTTTCACAAAGAAACAAAGATCACATTTTTCTTTAATGAATTCTATGCGATTTGAATTTAAATTAGCTAGACATGAATGTGCATGAAGGTTTAGATTGAAAATTTTGTTTTCCAACTTTTTTAAGTATTTAATATTTAGAATTTACTGATCATGAGTCAATTTAAACAAACGTTAAATGAGTACATTAAGCAAGATAAAATATTCTACACTGAACGTTCTTTAATTTAAAAAACAAGAATCAAATTTCTTGATTAAGAATAAGGATTTCAATCATCTTATCTTTTCTTTTGATGACATAATTATTTCCTATTTTAATTAATCTAGACTCGTGCATGGTTGCACACTTTCACTTGAGTTTCAACTCTTAAATAAATTATTTATATTTATCTAAGCTATCAAGCTTGAGTTTTAAAAAAAATAATTGATCATACTCCTAGTGTAATTTATTATGTTGAAAAAAGAGAGAAAGGGACAAATAATCCTTTAAAAAGTGCAACTTATGATTGAAAGAGAATACTTGTCTATTAGAAAAGTAACGACCTTTAGTTATCATTAAAATTTGACTAATTCGAGTTAAAATTACTTTACAAGGTAAAATTTTAATCTATTTTTATTAAAATTTATTTAATTTTTAAAGCTCATACCCACAAATTTTCTTGTTAAGAATATCGAAGTATGTTCTTATCATTCTGCCACAATTTTTCCTAAGGAAAAGGTTGCAACTTGCAAAACATTACAATCAATTGAAGAGTAGAGCAACATCATGATTTTGACAATGTGAATAGAGACAATAATATTATCATCTTGTGTCTTCTTCATTTAATTAATTACATTATATCTTGGTTTAGCAAGAATTAATTGATTATAATTTTTTCCTTTTTATAATCTTCAAATTGGCCCTACATGCTGATGTATTAATATATCAGAAATTATCAGGTGTTGAATTTATATTATGGAGTTTGTTTAGTGTAAAATGTAAATAGAGGCGAATATATAATTTTATTTTTCTACTAAGTAGAAAATATTATTAGAAGGACCACATTGAATTGATATATACTCATTTGGTCAAATCATATGCTATGATATCAATTGTTAGGATAAGCCAACTCAAAAATATTCTTAACACAATGTAATAAGATTATTTGTTTTAAACTAAGCTCTTATAATTTTTTCAAAACTATATATCTCTATTTAGGTATTAATGTAAAACTTTTATTCGCATACTCTAGACATGATGGTAGAACAACTCATGTAATATGTCCAAATTTTAATTATTGAAAGCTTTTAATGATATAATAATAATGTTGTAGAACTTTGAAGATACCAAGGTAGGCCATAAATGGAATCACATAAAGCAAGCAAAGTGGAGAGCTAAAAGCCTTGATCAATTGGAATTGTGGACACACAATTAGAGTTGTCATTTCTAGTCATGGACATATAATGTTCCATCATATCCACATAAAGATTGTGTTATTTCTATATAAAGAATCGGAATCAGAATTTAAATTCAATTTTAATTAGGATAGAAATTAATAGCAGTAAGAAAAAATCGGTCAGTTGTCCCTTTTATACTATTTTTTGGCAAGTGACTCTCCTTTTTTATTTCTCTAACAATTTTTTAACCTTTTATATTATAATCTAAAAATCTCTTTGAGTGAACTAAAACACTTACGAGAAAATGATAGACCTACATATTCTAAGTTTTATTGACGCTAGATGATAATCTAATGTTTTAATTAAGGAGTATATTTTTACAATTTTTAAAAATAGAAACAAATCAAAATAATGACCTAAAAGGAAAATCTGTGTGAATCATTATGTGTAAAAACTAGCTAGGTTCAGAATCTTTTTTTTTTTGTGACCGCTAGGTTCAAAACTTTATTTTGTATATATTTAGTAACTTTCTTGATATAAATATTAAATTAAAATTATTGAGTTCGATCAAATTTTAGGTACTTTTTAAATTTTTATCAAATAAAAATGGTTGATAAGCACTAAAATTTTGACATATAAAAAGAAGAAGAAGATAAGCACTACTTGGAGGGTGTTTTGGATTAATAACCTATCAAACTATTTTTTTGTCAATATATACACGTAAACCTCCGTTTCATCTTATTCATCACAATTGTCTTTTCACATAAATTAAGTTAATTTTATTTATGTAATTTTCAACATCATATATCCTTGTAAAAGTAATACTCTATTAGTTAATTAAATTTTAATGTTCTATCATAAAACAAGTTGCGTGCCGACAACTTCAGCTTCTTTTTCTTCTTATTGACTCATTAGTATAATTAGTTCAATCCAATTTGAATATGAATTGTATTCTCCCATCTCAAATTATTTATCGTCATTTAAAAAAATAATTATCTTAAATTATTTGATTAGAAGTTACTGTTTCAAATTATGAAGATAACTTTTTATAGAAATCCAGAATAAGATTGTATATAATAAATTTTGCGATCCTCTCCTTCCGTAAACCCTAATGCATGATGGGAGCTTTTAGTCCTTCAGGTTTTCTTTTTTAGTTATCTCAAATCATTCGTTATTTTAAAAGTTCAAGAAGTAAATATTTTTTAAGATTACAAATATTCTAATAGAGTAAATTTTTTATGAAGAAACATTATATACGAAAATATAAATAAGAATAAATTAATCAAAACTTATTTTTGGTTAATATTAAAAGTGTGTCGATAAATAATTTGAGACGAATGGGTATGCATAAAAAGCATGATGACAACGTGGGACTTGGTGTTCAGTTTATAATGCAAGCAACGTCTCAAATACGATTCAATTAAGCTAATTTAAAAACAATTATTAGAGAGATTATGATTTATAATCAATAAACAATTCAATAATAACAAAGATAACATCAGAGACAAGATTGAAGAGAAGACACGAATTCAACATAATATAATATTATTAGTTCAAATCAGATATGCATATTTCATTTGTTTTTAAAAAGTCATTTTCTTATAAATGAATAACTCAAAAGGCTAAAATATAGTGTTGGAATATTATTTTTAGATTTAAGTAAATTAATAGACAAAGATAAATATTCATCTTGATCCGTTAAAACTGAATTGTAATAAAAGACTTTTTAGAACATGATTTTTTTTAATTAAAACGTCTTCTCATAATTGATACGATTTTTTCAATTTTTTTCTAAGATGGGGTAGAGAGAAAGTTGGCATATTTGTCTAAAGGACACAACTATATATATAAAAAAAATAAAAAATTGCTGACATTCAGAATTCATAAACTTTTAATCGTAGAGCCTCTAATTCACATCTCATTTATAATTTAAATATAGAATAGAATGACCATATAATAACTCAAAAGGTACTTTTATAAATCTTATATATTATTTTTTAGAGATCCTTTTATTATTAGAATATATAATAAAATGACCATACAAAAAACTCAAAAGGTATTTTTATATATCTCATATATTATTTTTTTAGTGATTTTTTTTGAAGAAAAATCGTATCAACAAAAAATAAAATTTAGAAATAGTCTACAAGACCAAATTTTATGGCATATACATCTCACTTGGTCTTTTTCGAAAAGTCCAACAGCCAAGGCACGGGGGAATTTTTTTTATAAACAAATAAATTGATCGGTGACTTAAATAATAATATTTGTTTTTCTTGAAAAAAATGACATTTATTGTTCATCAGACATAAGTTCTATTTGATTTGTGACGATTTTAATCGTTTACTCTTTTTCTATTATTTCATTTTGTCATTATTGATAAATTAGTTTCGCTTATGAAGTAGAAATTTGAGATATTTCAACAATTGCAAAGTAGTAAAAATAGTGTAATACATTGTCTATTAAACATGAATTTTAGTTATATTGACGTGTATATAGTTGAACAGGTTCACTGTGTTAAAAATGTATCAAATGCTTACCTCATATACTCCTAACATATGCCCGACATGTAATCAAGTAGTGGTGGAATCAGAATTTTCACTAAGAAGATTTAAAATATAAAAATCAAACACATGAAGAGGTCAAAGGGGGTTCAATATCTACTATATATGTAAAAAAAAACATATATTAATAGTGCAATTTTCTATCGAAGAAGATTCATATGACCCTCTTCGGCTCTTGCTATCTCCGCCCCTAATAACTAGTGCCGGCTCTTATTTTGACAAACCCCACTTAACCTCACTTTTATTTTTGAAAAATACCAATAGGCCCAATGTTTTATCTTTACAAGTCAATGGACCTCATTTTGATGAGCCCATTAAGCCTCGATCCTATTTTGACAAGCCCAATTGATCTCTTTATTGTGGGTGAAGGGCATGACAATATCTGATTTTGATGTTGTCATTTAACTTGACAAAATCTATAACTTCACAATCGGCGTGTGAAGTTTTTATACGACTACAACTCAGACACATATAATTAATCTTTAGGTTTTTTTTTTCCTTGTTGAAATTCAATCATTTTGATCTTAATTCAATAATTTTCACTTGAACTTCAATCATATATGCAAAAAAAATGATTGAAGTCCACCCAATTTTTGCACGACTTTTACGCGCGTCACTCATATGTAAATTCGGTCATTTCGTTTGAAGTTTGATTTCTTCAACTCTAACTTCAAACACCATTTATTCAAAATAGATACATGTCGAAAAATGATTAAACGATGGGCGTAAATTAAATGACGATATCAAAACAAGCTACACCGTGAAATTCCTAATAAGCCCATTGGCCAGTAGCGGGTGCTCTAAAACAGGTCCAAAACTTCGGTTCGACAACCGACCCAAAAGAATATACCGAACCAAAACTTACCGAAAATGACAATTACAGTCCTTCAAAAATATCTAATTTTCCAAATAACGACAAAACATTTTGATTCTTTTCAAAACTATCCCTAACTTTTCCAATTCCATCGCACTTTGTCCAGTGGGCAAAGCTGTTTGGTTTCCCAGAAAACTAACAACTTTCCCACTTCGGAATTTTCTTTTCCATACCTTCCTTTGACCTTAAAAAAGTATTAATTTGATTTTTGTGGGAAGGAAGAAGGATCAAGAATGGCGATTTCGATTTCTGCTATGGGTTTTGGAACCTCAGTTTCTTCATATTCTTGTTTGAGAGCTAGGAGTTTTGAGAAATCATCAGTTTTGTGCAATTCCCAGAACCCATTTCGGTTTGATTCTGATTTTTCAATTCGAAAATCTCATGGGTCCTCACGGTGTTCGGTTTCGAGGTAAATTATTGCATAAAGTTCTTGTTTTTATGGTAAATCAGCTCAAGAATGTGATTTTTTTTCAAATATTTGCTGTTTTTTGGGCTGTAGTTTAGTTTATTTTTGTTGGAATTGAAATTGACAATTGTGGCTAAGAGAATTGATTAAGTATTTCTTTGGTTAGTTAGTTTTTGTCAATTGCAAATGATTAACATTCAATGATAAAACAGGGCAGCCCGGTGCACTAAGCTTCCTGAGTGTACAGGGAGGGCTTGTCTATTGTAAGCACAGCTCAAACTCGTGACCTCTAGGTTACTTGGCAGCAATTTTACTAGTTACGTCAAGGCTCCATTTCTTAAAAGAATTTTGCTATGCATTTATGAGTTAAAAAAGACATTTAGTTAGTATTGGAATTTTGCAAATGATTAGCATTGAAAAGAAGTTCTTGTCTATTTGCTGCTTAAGAAGATAGTTTATTTAGTATTGTAATGTTATGGGACTGAATAGAGCTGAATGAATATAGAGGATCTTATAGCCGACCTGTACTAGTTTGGGATCGAGGCAAGTTAATTGTTTGATTGTTTTTTGTAGCAATTTGCAGGTTGATTGATATTTTCTTGAACATCACATTGATGTATGATGCATTTGGTTTTTTGAAAATAACAATCGTTGTACAATTGTATGCAGGAAATCATGTAGAGTTCGAGCAACGTTGTTACAAGAGAATGAAGAAGAAGTGGTTGTGGAGAAATCTTTTGCACCTAAGAGTTTTCCTGGTAATGTGGGAGGGGGAAGTAATGGGGAGCCACCCGATGATTCATCCTCTAATGGTCTGGAGAAATGGGTTATAAAGCTTGAGCAGTCTGTAAATATCTTACTCACGGTAGGTATTGCATTTTCTGAATCTAAATAGTGTCTTGTATATTTCTTTTCAACTCGACAACTGGCGTTTTTGTCGGAATTGTGTCAGTTAATATCAATCCACTATGGCTTGACCTTAAAATTAGTTAGTCTTGGCTTATATGAATTCCTGCAGCATGGTGCAAGTTATTTCTCTACTATTCGCTACAAAAGGGCCTACCCCTTTCTCCCTTCCCCTAAAAGAAGAAGATACAACTAGAAATGATCATGGTTGATGTTGAAGTTACTAATTGGATTACTTTAGTTGCAACTTGAGCAATGGATCGGAATTCGGTAATAGAGTGTGCAGTTCCTTATCTTCTTCTGACATATTTTGTATTGTCAATTTATGGAATTGCTCTGTGCAGAGTGAATAAGTTATTTTCTGATCATTTCAGGATTCAGTGATAAAGATTCTTGACACTTTGTATCACGACCGAAACTATGCGAGGTTTTTTGTTCTGGAAACAATTGCAAGAGTTCCTTATTTTGGTAAGTAGAATTCTCTCAAGCTGCTGATTGTTTTGTAGCACCTAGATCACTTTTCAAACATCTTCCTGTAAGATTGGAAAGGGATTTTTCTTTTGTTTTTTTTCTCACATGTAATTACTACAGCAGTTCCGTAGTGCTACCTTTATAATACAAGCAACAACAATAAATAGCCAGTGTGATCCCATAAGTGGGGTTCGGGGCCCTACCTTGGGAGAGGTAGACCAGTTGTTTCCGAATAGACCCTCGGCTCAAGAAAACCGTTTTCTAAACAGGTTTGAAGGATACAAGAGCAAAGAGCTATGATGAAAATACAGAAGAAAGAGAAAAATATTGACAACAAAGTAGTAAAGATAACCAAAGTAAAGAGAAGAACAATAGTACATAAAATTGAGGAACACGATATAATACAATCACCATTCTCTCAAAAAGAGGTCACTTCTCAAACATCTCTCTGAGTTTAGGAATATATTCATTCTATTTGTTTCTTTACCTCTGAACATACACTCTAACTTGGTCATCGTGCAAGAGATATGATTGTACCTTTCTAAAGCAGATTACTGAAATGCTTCTTATCCCTGTTGAAGGCCATAAATATCTTTGAGCGATTTAAAGAGACCTAATAGCCCTTTCTTGATTTATTGTACTTATGAAAGATATTATTGTAAATACAACTTCTAATAAAGACATGTGTGGTCATGTGTTCTTAACAGCATTTATATCAGTTCTTCACATGTATGAGAGCTTTGGCTGGTGGAGAAGAGCAGATTATATGAAGGTGCATTTTGCTGAAAGCTGGAATGAGATGCACCATTTGCTCATTATGGAAGTAATGCTCTTTCTTCTAATTTCTTGATTTCCTTTCAATGCATCCAAGTTTTATTTTCCTCTCTGCCTTTTAATTAAACTGATGAGCATCCGTCTTTCCGGTTTAGTGAGTGAGTTGTATATGTTCCATCTTAACTAGCTGTAGTTTATTCAGAATGAGTTAAAATATGAAGAGCTTGATGTTTCGTTTTCTCCATGTGCAAGTTTGAACTTTTTGCTGGAGGAGTGTATTATAGCTCATTTACTTATTTACTGAAAGAATAAACTTTTTTCCGGGATGGGCTTCTACAAATTTGCGCATCAATGTAATGAACATCTATGTCAGGCATCACAAAGCCTTAATTTCTAGAATTTTAATTGCGATATAATACCAATATTTCTTTGTCTTGGTATTAATGGTAATTGTGGTTCAACTGCAGGAATTAGGGGGAAATGCTTGGTGGTTTGATCGATTTCTTGCACAACATATAGCTATATTCTATTATTTCATGACAGTCTTGATGTATGCTTTGAGCCCGAGAATGGCATGTAAGTTGGAATATTAAGATCTGATTTAATCATTTTTCTGCAACGTACGTGTGTTCTTTCAACGAGTCTCTGTGGGTTTCATAGCTTTCACGGTTTATGGAGTCTCTGAAAATGAAATTGGTGACTGGTCGTGAAGTGATTTTATGTTTGATAAGGCCCTTTAAGGGGTGACTAGTGGGTTTTTCATGTATGACCATTATCAAGTCTAATATTGATATCTTGAATTGTGATCCTTCAATTCTTGCAGATCATTTCTCTGAATGTGTGGAGAGCCATGCATACGAGACTTACGATAAATTCATCAAGGATCAAGGAGGTAATTTTTTTTTTTAAAGAAGTTGAATAGTTTGAACAGCAAAGTTGCATTGATGGAACTAGAAGTGTTAGTTTCCTTTAATTTGTTTGGCCGTTTCTCGAGGATATGCTATACTATACTTCAATTTGTTTGTCCAACTTTCTTTTTTAGTCTGTTTCAAAAAGAATGTCTCTTTCCTTTTTGACAACTCTTTAATTCCAACTTTCAACAAGGCATGTTTAAGATCACGAGATTGAAGGGCATTTTGGTACAAACAAATTGAAGGGGAGGGAGTATATATTCTTAACTAATATGTAGTCCTAATGCTTCTGCAGAGGAATTGAAGAATTTGCCCGCTCCAAAGATTGCAGTGGACTACTACACGGGAGGTGACTTGTATTTGTTTGGTGAGTGTTACAGTCTTACTTAATATTCTCGTGACCCGATATCCATCTGGTTCAGTAATCTAAACCGTTTTGTGATTGCATCAGATGAGTTTCAAACTTCACGAGAGCCTAATACTCGAAGACCAAAAATAGGTAAACGCACCTCAATGATATACCTTTACTAAACCGTTTTTAGACAAGTGAGAGAGTATAATTCTGATTGAAGTCTACGTTTCCTGTTTAGATAATCTGTATGACGTATTCATGAACATTAGAGATGACGAAGCAGAGCATTGTAAGACAATGAAAGCCTGTCAAACTCATGGGAGCCTTCGTTCTCCGCACACAAATCCATGTGTTGAGTCTGAAGATGATCCAGGGTGTCCCGTTCCTCAGGCTGATTGTATAGGTATCGTGGACTGTATAAAGAAGTCTGTCACCGATCCTCAAGTCATCAAAAGGTAGGGAAAGGAAAAACGAGAACAAACTATACTTGTATATACTAGTATAGACAAAAATACAAAGATATAGATACATGTTGTATCTTTTTGTCTGAGGTACAGATCTCTTTGGAAAGTTTCAAGGCAAAATACATAGTTTACCTCATGTAAGCCTATTAAAAGGAGAAGTGCTCCTTACTATGATTCTTTTTATATTTAGAATGTGTATCCGAAACCTGTGATTAAAGGTGGAGGGATCTTGACAACTTTTGGATATATCGACTCCATGAGCTTTTTACACACACACCAGTATATTGCCCTTTAGCCCGTGACAAGCTCAGCTATAGAGTTGTATGCTCTATGTTTCTTGTTCGCGGAGATGAATTGATATATTTATTGAATACGTTAGATGAGCTTGAAACCAGAGTTTTTGGCTTGAAACAAGGATGGTGTTTATATCGGATGAATTACAACTCCAGGAAAATTAGGTGTAAATACTAAAATAAATTTAAGATTTGAACCAATAATTGGAATCATCCTGAAGAGCATATGTATCACAATACTATAGAAAGAAGATTCAATTATGTGGATACATGACGGTGGTGTCAGGTTAGCTTGCTCGTACCTTAACCAATCTATGAAGCTACGTTTTGGAAAACCAAAGTATCTTATTGTATTATAATATTATTATAATTATTATTGGAGAAAAAATATCTCATAAAGTTCTCTGAACTCCAGATTTTTTAGGTCATGTGAAAGTAAGCCTGGCAACGGAACCGGGAGGTGCCGGTTCCGATTCCGGTCCGTTACCGGTTCCGTCTCGGTTCCGGTTAGTTTCGGTTTAGTCCGGACCGTAGCGGGTCCGGGAGGGGTAACGGGACGGAAACCGGGATTTACCGGTTAGTCCCGATTTCGGTCCGGTTCGGTTTTTTTTTTTTTTTAAATCTTAATTAAATTATAATTTATTGCCGTTGAGAGCCGTTGGGCAACGGCTTTTGGGCCCCACCAACGGCTCTTTCACCCCCATAACTCCCCTTTACACCTTCCTACCCTCCAAACTTTTTTTAATACCCCAACCTTCTAAAAACTACATTTTCATCCTTTTTTTTAACTATAAATACCCCCAATCTTTCATTCTTTTCACTCACAAAAATATTATCTTCTACTCTCTCTACTCTCTAGTCTCTAATCTCTTATTCTCGTTTAAATTACGAATTTG